>JANHGN010027215.1:58978-80480 GCA_024605025.1 Megaceryle maxima
ACTCTCTCCAGTATTTCCCTGTCCCTCTTGAACTGGGGAGCCCAGAACTGGACACAACACTCCAGCTGTGGTCTCACTAGGGCAGAGTAGAGGGGAGCAGAACCTCCCTTGCCGTGCTGGCCACACTCTTCTTAATGCCCCCAGGAGACCACTGGCCTTCCTGGCCACCAGAGCCCATTGCTGTCCCATGGATGCAAGCAAGAAAAATAAAAATAATTTAAACCTAATGTTTCACTTAAAAATGAAAACATGTTAAACAAACCAGGAGCTCCGATGGGCTGCACACTGGATCTCAGGTTAAAAGCAGCTCGAGTACTGTAACGTGGCTCCGAAAAGCAGACTCCCTGCAGCTCCAAATGACGCTGTTCCTGCGCTGGGCAGCCCAGCTCTGCAGCCTTCCCTCCTCCCACTAACATTTGATTACAAAAACATTAACCAGCATGTGAGAAGCAGCCTGGGGCACATATTGTCCCCCACCCACTTCCCCTCCCTTAATTTTGTCTCTGCCTCCTCCGCTCCCTAGGGACAGTGTTTGCCTCCTCACTGAGGCCCTGCTTAAGCTCTGCTGTGGTTCTGCTTCATGCTTGGTCCCAGCAGGTTACTCAAGCTCACCAAAATCCAGGGTACACCTGGAATACTAAAAAGGCTGAGCTGTATGTGCAAAGCTTCTCCTTGCTGTGCCCAAGAAGGTGCTCACAGCTTCCTTTTGTGGAGCATACAGCTCCATAAAGCAAGTCTGAGCCCTTCCTCTCCAAGGACTCACGTTTTGGTTACTGCAACATCCTCTTCCATGGCTTGCAGAAAAATCATCATTTGTTTTCTTTCCAAAGGTTGCCATGAAGATCCTTTCTGTACCTTGCTGCTTGGACCACATCCCGCTTCCGTGTTTTCCTTTCATGGTTACCTCCACTTCACACATTTCATATAAATGCTGAACTTTTAGCTGAAAGTTGGTTTTTTCATGGCTTAGATAAGCCAACTTGAACTTCACCTCTCCCACTATGGAGATATGCTGCTCTTTTGCAACTTTTCCCCCTGAATTTCTATATTCAAAAACCAAACAAACACTGACATGTAGAGAAGAGCCACTCATTGCTGAAACCTCCTCTCTGGTCCTTCCCTAAACCCCTCCCTTGCTGAAATCCAGAAGACAGACACACACCCCCTTCCCCCATCTGGTTTTGAAGCCCCACAAACACAGATATGTGCCAAGGAGGGTATAAAACCCACCCCTAGCCTTGTAACTGCCACGATAATCAACACATGCAGCACCATTTATATGGTGGGTTTGTAACAGAGCTCGCTTTCTGGCACAGTGGGGCTGACAACTGCTCTGGATCCCTGTCCCCCAGCCTCCCTACACCATCTGTAACAACACCTTACAGTGAGGGGCTCCCAGGCAGGTGCCTCTCTCTGCTCTGCAGTCAAACAGCACCTACCACATCTGGTCCTGGTCCATTTCTAGGGCTCCCAGATGTTATAGGAACTGGATAATATTTGGATGATAACAATAACATGCTCTGCTGTTTGTTCTACAGCACCTTTGCAGTTGTCAGCACGTCTTGTGTGTTACTTCAACTTGCCCCTTACTATCTCTATGTACTGAATTTTGGAAGAGTCCTTAGGAAGCTTCATTTCCCCTAAAATCACTGAGGATCCAGAAGGGCTTAAGATGGGAGCTGGTTGGCATTCCCAGCAGCTCTCAGTCTTCTCCCTTCCCTCCAACATGTTTTTACATCCTTGTTCTCTTCCAGATGGGTCACCTCCTGCCAGTCAGAGCTCTGTTTATTTTCAGCATCAGGCAGAAGGAGCTCAAATTAATAGAAAGCAGGTAGGTTTCTGGGTTTCATCAAAATCTGCAGGATTCTGGCCAGTGTGGACAGGAGAAACCACTTGACAAGGGGTTTTGCAGGACAGCAAAGCAAAATCATGGGGTTGCTTGCTGGAGTGAGCTCATGAGACTCAAGTGCTGCTTCAACCAGGGCAGAACCCCTGCATCCTTAGGGAGCAAGCATCCAGGTGGGAGGAAAACTGGGGCTTACCCCATCTCCCCCAGCTAAGCCTGCTGCTGATCTGTGTGCTCAGTTTTGTAACTCAACAAACTTGTAATTTGGCAGCGAGTGCACACACGAGCCCCTGTCCAGCCGTGTGCTGAGTGAATCACAATCTCCTGACTTCTTGTTTCGTTTTTTTTTTTAATAAGCTTAACGTCATCAAGATTTGTTTAATTACACCTTCTGAAAAGGCTACTGTAAAGAAATTATTTCTGTATCCATTTAAGGGCAGGGATAAGATGCTGAATGGCTCTTTCAAACTTGGCATCAAATGCGTAGGAAAGATACGAAAGTAGAAAGAAACATTTGGTTCAATGTACTTCTGAGTTCCTGAGGCTTCTTTGAAAGCAATGTAAGGAAGATTAAAAAAAAAAACCAACAAAACAACAACAACAACAACAAAAAACCCCAACAAAACCCAGAGAGTTAGACATCAACATTATTTTCTCCCTGCACACTGTATATCTTGATGAGCTACTTGGCATTCCAAACCTTGCATTTGCAAAGAGAATAAAGGAAGACAAAATGTTCTGCAAATGCAAATATAAAGCTCTACATTAAGCTGAGTATCTCCTGATATCTCTATATAAAATGAAAGCAGTGCTTAAATTCTAGTTCTGGAGTACCTGAACTCCACAGAGGAAAAGCAGTTCTTAAAAAGATCTATTATTGAGAAGTCTGAAGGTTGACACATCTGCTTTTTAATATATGGGAGGCTGGGAAGGCTGTGGCTGTGAGTGATGGATTCTGAAGTATTGCCTACGTACATCAAATCACGTTGCTTTTTGTCAAAGGAAAAACAGAGGTCTCAGAAACCGGGAGCAGGAGACGGAAGTTTTAACAACAAAACCATTACACTAATAATTATTAGCTCCCATTGTTTCTGTAGACAAAAGGGCGATCACTTTAATTCTTCTGCATCTTGTGAAGTCTCTTATTTCTTAACTCTAACAATTAGCATGCCAAAGACATATGAACCAGGATGCTGAAGAGCTGGGGAGGGGGAGACAAGGGCAGAATGTCTGCACAATCAAATTATTCCACGTTCAGGAACATCTCAGGGAAGTCAGCTCAAGCACACTGTTAACTGAAGCAAAATGAGATAAAAAACACCGTGGAAGAAAAGATGGAAAACCAGACCCCCTGGTACCTTTCCTGTAAGGGCTGTGTTGGGGAGAGAAGCATCCCTACATCCCTACCGAGGACTTCATGTTTGCCACTACTGTACGCACAGCTCCTCGCTGCAGCGTTGATGGGAACTGATAACAAAATGTTTCTTCTTCTTTCTTGCCAGCTGACATCTATCTAAGGCGTACGTAGAGCTCATGTCACCAGCATCCTCAAATCTTAACAATTGGTTTCAACAGCTTTTCTTTTTTAAGGCAGAAACGAGGTACACGCAAATCCTTGCAGCTGCGTTACGCCTCCATCCCCAAGACAAATACCGTTCCCACAGAGATGAAGAAGTTCTGTCAGCAGGTCAATATTGATATAATTTCTACAATGTTTCGCAGGTGGGATAAAAAAAAGTGAACAACCTAAAATAAATTTTGATAAATTAAGATGAAATACGTATACATAGTGGGCTTATTTTGTTTCCAATTACCTTTCCCCAGTATTAACGTAGCCCGTACAAACCCTTACCAATGGACCCCTGAAGGGGAGGGATGGTGGCAGGACATTCACAAGGCAATCAGAGCCAGGGGACAACCTGTAACTGCAGGATGTATACATCTGGGACTCTATGCACACACACAGGTCACCTGGTGATTTTTAACCTTTTTCAGCCCGCGGAAAATTGAAAATGCTCCTGTTGAGCTCATGTGCTCGGCTCTCCGTGCAAAGGTCCTCAGTGGCCCTTATGGCCACAGGGATCACCCAAGGACAGGGTGACAGAGGTCTATAACTGTGCAGTTAGGCCAACCTGGCTCGCAGAGGAGACAAAGGTTTCCTGGCAGCTGCTCTGTGTGGACAAACCTCCAGCTTGGGGTGTAGAGGTGATTTTGTGCTTAGTCCCCTTTTCTAGTATAGCATGTACATATACATTACCCACACAGGCATGTGCATGATTATATAAACCTCCCCAACAAAAACACTTGACTCCACATCCTTCTTTCCCTGGGGAGAAGATGAAAGAGCACATACAGATGTGCACTGCTGGAAGCTATTTGGAAACTGTAGCAATAAGCCCGATATCAAGAAACGACCGAGGAGAGAAAAACAAAACCACACGAAACCAAGGCGAAGTGGCGTGTCCCCTCAACCCAGGCAGGTTGATCAAACAGATTTGCTTTCAGTTAAAAATGACCTTAGGTGGAGTGTTATCAGTCCCTATATGTGGATATATAATACGCATTTCTGAGAGCGCAAACACGTATGGAAGAAAAAACACGAGAGGCTTCCCCCAGAAATCCTAACTGCGAATTTCCTGGCATAGCTGGAGCTAAGCCCCTGCCTTAATCATGCATGTGTTTTGCATTATTTTTTATTGACTTTTCAAACTCATAAAAGGAGAAATTAAAAGAAAATCTCAATGACTAGTCACACAACCGATCTTTCTGGGCTCATAATCCCGCAGACCTTTACAACACAGTCTTATTTTAAACACCTGGGTAATCCTGTTGAAGTCAGGGAGATTACTCATGGACGTGAAGTCAAATATGTGAATCACTGGGTGTCCCTACTGACAGACAAGGCACGACTCCCACAGAGCCCCTCTTGAAACGCAGAACAGTAATGGTGATTTTTTGTTCAAATTTTTTCAAGGGGAAAGCTAAAATAAGAGGTGATTCAAGCATGAGATGCAGAGGCCACTCATTTCAAGTCTGCGGAAAATCAGAACTATCTCAAAGCCGACTGGGGAGCTGGGAATGGGATGAAATGTTAATGCAACCCTTGCCTGACCTATAGTTGCAATGTAACTGCTAAAGCTATAGTGGATCCTAGCAAAAAAAGGAATATAACCCGCAGCATCTTTACAGAGACTCGGCAAAATACAGGAAGGTCACCAACCAAGAAAGCATCAAACGAAGGATTATCTCCATTTATAAGGAAGCCGTTCCAGAAGGAAACTGGACCGGGCAATTTCCATCTCCAGTGGGATCCTGTCTACTTGTTTGAGCTGAAGGGAATCAATTCCATCAAGAATAACTCCACTTAAGGTCAGTAAATATCAGCCCGCTGCCCTGAAAGAGACACATGTCCTACAGACAGCTTTTTTTTCTTCTTGCCTTCTGCAGATCTCCAGTTCAAGTGTGGACCATGTCCAGCCCTGATTCCTGTTTAAAGTCACACCAACCCAGTTATAATTTCTCAAGCATCCGGCTTTGGGTTCTTTAATTGCAACTTTCTGTGACTTCATGATTTATTCATCTCGGGATGCACTCAAAAATCCAGCGCATTGCTGTGATCCCCACACAGCACACTGTTAGCTTTAAAATTTCATAAACCTCCACGTACTTGACAAGTTGAAAAGTTAACAAGGGTTATAAGGCAGGGGAAAAAAAAAAGCATGCTGAGCTCTGATCAGCTCAGCCCCCAGAACTCCGGGCTTTTCAGAAGTGCAGCACACAGCTTGCTACTAAAAAGGGAGACTCTGTTACAATATTGGCTTTATGGCCCATGTTTCCCCATTCCTCAGCTGAGATAAAATACACGTCTCCTCTTTAATGAAAGCCATACTTATTTCATACACGCTGTCTGTTAACTATCAAATAGAATCTCTATCTAATGAATAAATGAAGTCTCGCTCACAGCTTTTTCTAAAGACCTCTGAAAAGAAAATGGCCTGTGAGGCCTCTCGCTCCTACACGAGCACTTAGGAACCACCAAAACTTGCCCTTCACCTCCATGCAAATCAGTGACCATCTCCACACCCAACCCGGGGTGCTCTAAGGGAAGAGAAGAGAAATCTTGCACATTTGGAAAGGAGGGATCCCTTAGTCAGAAGAACTATTGGAGATTTTTAGAAGACGAAGCTTCTTTATAGAAAAGAAGTGCCAGAAAATTCAGCCTGGGAAGGTTTCTACA
Organism: Megaceryle maxima; assembly: GCA_024605025.1. Classification (NCBI taxonomy): domain Eukaryota; kingdom Metazoa; phylum Chordata; class Aves; order Coraciiformes; family Cerylidae; genus Megaceryle; species Megaceryle maxima. The sequence continues at coordinate 65,062 of JANHGN010027215.1, forward strand.
AGGATAAATCAAAATTCTCAGGCTACAATCAACAGAAAAACATTACAGGCAGACACAGACACCATTAGATAGAATAAAAAAATAAACACATAAATATGACCGTGATAACTTAGCAATGTTATGGGCATTAAGTTGTACCTAGATGGACCCAGAGGCTTTTTTCTTTTTGGACATGCCTATTGAATTATCTCACCATTTTTGTGTGTGTTCACCCTGATGCCAAGGACTTCTGCTGTGCCCAAAGCAGCTCTTTTCCCATGAGCAGGCAGTGAAATGAGAAATATGAGGTAAAAGCATCCTTAGGTTCAGCGCTGACTACCACGGGTCTCCCTTGGTGACAAAGGGGCTTTGGCCGTACACATGAACCACCAGAAGAAGTTTTAGAGGATGACAAAACTGCCTTTCAACCGGTCTTCGAGTCACTAAAGAGCACTTTCAGAGCAGCTTCCCATTTTGGCTGTGCTGTGAACGGGCTTCCTCAACGCAAGCAACAACAGAGCTTCACTTTCACCTCAAACCCAACAAAAAGACCACAGCAAAACCAGCAGCTCCCTGTGTACAGCCCCAGAATATTTGATTGCCACTTCTGAAAATATACCTGCGTGGCACCACAAAAGCTCCCAGAGGATCGAGCTGCACCGTGCTCTGATTTTCCACACGCCAATCGAACGTGAGCAGCTTTGCAAAGCCTGTTTTGTTCCCCAAAGCAGCGAGCGGTGTGGGGCAGTCCAGCCTCCCCTTCGCCTCCGTTAGCCAGGTCAGGCTCCAGGCTGCAGGATGGGGCAGAAGGGACCATGCGGGCTGGTGGTGAATTGGTTTCTGCACCAAACTCAGAAATGAGGCAGGCCAGTGAGAAATGCCAGGCTCAGGGAGCTGATGGGAAAGCAGAGATTATTGCAAGCCGGGCTGCTGCAGGCTCTCCTCGAAGAAGCGATGCTGCAAACGCAACCAGAGGCATGATTTAATAAAATGCAGTGGGATTCAGGCTAATCATAAAACTTGCCGTGAGAAAAAGACTGAATGAAATTGCTTCTTCTCGTCCATTATGCCTTTATTTTTGATTAGGGAAACAAAAGCTGGGAATCAAAAAATGTCAGGCTTTTTCATCCTTGTTGGGTTCCTATGGATACTGAAAAGGAAGAAACTGCCTTGATTCTTGTAAAGATAATTAGCATACCTTCAGAGTGAAAAAGAGGTAGAACCATTAGGGACAGTCAGACAGCTCAGCCTTCGACACAAAGTTCTGGCAAGATCCTTTAATAAAAAGCTGAATCTTATCACTACGTTGATTTCTAAAATGAGTGCATAAAAATACATTTATTTCATGCACTTGCCATGACATTTCATTACTTTCCAGGGAATGATGATATGCCCTGGGTTTTGTTTCTCACACGCTAAATGCATCCTGCACCACACGCTGGCTCTTCTTCCTCACACGCTGCATTTTGAAAGAGGGAGTAAAAACCTCCTTGGGCAGAGAGGGTAAAGGAAATATATGACTCAATTCAAGGCTTAACAAAGCTACCTGACATTGCATGCGAGTGTCCTTGTGCTACACACCCCAAACTCTTGCCCTCTTTCTTTGGAGTCTATTAAAGCTATTAAGTTGGGTTTCTTCTAATTTCTGTCCCTCCACTTCTCCACCAAGAAAGAAAAGGCTGATGAAAAGTCTCTAATCCTTCCTGAAATGATCCTCACTTGCATGTGCCCAAGTGTTTCAGCAGTGAGCCCGCTGTCACAAATACTCTCACCATAAATCTGTCATCACCAGTTGACTCCCTCTAGTGCCATTCGCATGCAGAAGTAAAGCCACACCGCTGGATTACGGGTTTAATTACTCGTATTTATGACTGCCAGTGACATCCACATGGCCAAAACCCCACCTTTGATGGGTGTTTCTTTAGACGTCTGCATGTGAAGTCTACTAGAGTTGACAGCCTGATTTCTCCTCTCCCAAGTCACAACAGGGTTGTGTTGTCGGTGGTGTTATTTAAGGACAAAACACTCTCTCAATTGTCAATATGACCATCTTTCCTTCGCTAGTACTATTGCAGCCTATATGGATAAGATGATTAATCACTTCAACTCTACCAGCCATTATTTCTAATTAAAACCCAACCCATAAATACCTATTTTATCGCTAGGTCTGTGTGGTAAATAAATTCAAGCGGTCAGTACAACGCTCACGAAGGAAATTACCTTTAAAAAATGACTTTTCATTTCCAAGCGTATCTTCCTAATTAAAATGGCTGTTTCCCATACGTATCCCAGCAGCACAGTCTGAAGTAATTTAAGAGTCTTTGAAAGCACAATTCTCAACAAACCAATTAAAATAACTTCTTGCCATCGTCTGTTCAATGGGAACTATAGCAGTTTAATATTATACCACGCTTCTCAATGCTGACAACTTTACTGCTTTTCTATCTCCTAGCCAGGCAGTGAAGAATTAAAGCACAACCAAAAATAAAAACACACAAACTGTGCAACTTCCTAAAGAGGCAACTTTATACATGTAGATTAAATCTCCCCGCCCCCCCAGTGCTGATGACAGACACGAATCTCTGTGGGTAATTACGAGTTACACTTTCCAGGCACATCAAACTGAAGAGTTTCTTGAGATACCTTGGGGCATCCCTGGTAGGAAAAAAATAACCCACACCTTTTTTTGTCAGTGTCAAGAAGCTGCTTCAAAGCAACCCCCCCCAGGTGGGACTGCCAGGCCAAGACACTGTGTGTGGTTAGGCTGGAAATGCAGATGTTAACACCCTTCAAATCATCACATCTAGCACAGTCATAACTCACTTTCTGCATGCATGGAGCTGTTGATCTCTCCCTAGCAGCGCCCAAAGGACACACTCCATAGAAAGCAGAGGAAACTCCTCCTCCGTTCCTCACGGAGCATTCCTGATGGGGACATTCAGCCCTGCTCCTTGGCACGGCTTCAGTGACCAGGGCAGAAAGAGGGACCCCAGACCCTGAGATGTGTTTTTCACAACTTGAGTTTCCAGAGGGTGAAGCAGAAGGTCAGTGCTGGGCACAGGCAACATTTTCAGTGCAAAGGAAGGAAGGAAGAATGGCTCACCTGAGACATGAAAAAAGGCAAATGCTGCAAGCAAAGCACCAGCTGAACTACGATCTATAAATATTTGAATTATTCTATGCAACATTTCAAAACATAACAAACAGACAGCACTGGGATTTATATTAAAATTATTCCTCTGTGTTGCTTCCTGTATGTGTATATGAATCATACATATTCTTCTTCAGATGTGCTGCATATAAAATTATAGCTCATATAAAAAGCTAAGGACTGTGGTTTCAAAAGCACTCAGCACTCGCTTAGATGCTGTCAGCAGAGAGACCGCCGGAGAAATCAGCTCAGGGGTTTTTTTTGAGGACAGCAAGGGTGGCAGAAACCGCCACCACCTCCTCGAGTTTTGCTGCTACACGGCCTGGGTGTTAAGACTTTTCCAAAACTAGCCCACCTTACTTAGACTCTTAAGTGGGCGCTTGATTCACTTGAGAAAACGTGCCCCAGAATGGTCAGTTTTATCCATGCTGACTCTTCAAAGCCACGACAAAGCCAGAGCTTAACACCCAGCCCAACTACAGCGCACTTGAAACATTTTTAATGTGCCATATGTATTACTAGTTATTTATTCTTTAGTATAAACACTTAAAAAATTAATTACACGCTCTATCAGAGCTGTCTAATATATAGGCAATCTCAATTATAAAACACTGCTGTGCTCTTTTCTCTAACCTCCTCCACTCTTTGAAATTACCTTCTGATGTTTGTTAAGGGACATTAATGCCTTGGAAATCTAGCAACAGCAAGAGGTAAAGTGTTGCTCTCAGTTCACTGCCATGTATTTAATTTCTTCATCATTAACTGGTGGCCAGTAATTTTAATCCTTAAATGATAACACAGTTTTATGGGACTTTTCCAGAGACCAACCCTTGTAACTCTTACCACTTTGGGAGAAAAAAACCCAACAAACAAAACAAAAAACAACCCCATCCAAACAAATCCATCCTGAATTGTGACTCTCTAGCTCACGTGGTTTCATCAGGCTGTAAGTGTGCTGATTACAGCGTGATTCTCCATCTGCCTGGACGGACACACAGCTCAGGTAAACTCACCTTCAGTGTCACTGCCACTCAGCTGCCAACCTCTCCTTGGGGGCAACCAGCAGTCAGACACAGGAGTGTATGCACAAAGCTACAGGGAGCGAGAAAACTGGCTTGGCTGAACACACAGATCTGAACTGGGGAAGGAGAACGGGACTGTGAATATGAGTAAAACTTAGCAGATGACCTTTCTAACATAGGATTTGTTGAAAATGATCTCTACACCTTGGAAATTATGCAGAAGGAAACAAAGACAATGCATTTAGCAAGAGGTGCTTTCCCCATTTCATTAACTGCAGGGTGATTATCAATCAGTTGTGAAAGTTATTAAAGCAATTTGTAACTTTAGGCATCTAATGGCATTTATGAAGGAGGGAACTGGCAATCAACACCACCTAAAGCAGCTTGAGGTGTTGCTGGTTTTTAATAGATCACAAGCAAATTACAGCCGTGCCTTTAACAACATGCCACAGATGAATCTGGCTCTTAGTTTGTGCTATTCATTTGCACATTTTAAGCTGACTGGAACTAACAACCCAAGGATGGCATGAGACCATTTCTCACCCTCTTTTCTTCTTTTGACATATAACCAAGAAATTCCTCAACCCTCCATTGTGCTCTAGATTAAACAGAATTACTCTTGAACGTCCAGGAGTGCTTTTAATAAAGTAGAGAGCTATTTACTTATCTTATTTATATATACTTACTTACTAAGCTATATCTTACCCCTACTCAAGTAAGTGGGACTCCTTAATTCTCTCACTTGGCATAAGATGGAGCAGAACCAAGACCTGAGTCGAAGCCAGGTGAAGGGTTGCTGTAACACACACACTTAATTCTACAACCAAGTCAAGGAGTCCACATCACCCAGATGCTTTTTACCCCCTCCAGGCAGACTCTTCCTCCTCACTAACCTGATGAGTTACTGGAGATCACTGAAAACATCAGCACAACCAGCCCAACAGTCACCTGCAATGCCATCCACTTCTACTAAACCATTTTGTGGATTTAGCAGACAATTTTAATGACTCCAAATACCTTATGGTCTCTTCTTTAATTTCCTTGGTAAAATGTCTGCAGTGACTTTAAATTTAACTGTGCAGGGAAATGAAATGCAAAGTCACAGGCTAACATCACCAGAACCAGAAAGTGAACTTCATCATGCACCATCTTATAGGATAACAAATAATGGAGCAAACACAAAATGCTTATAGAAAATGATTGTTCATTAAGGGCTTCTTTTGTGTGTGTGTGTGTGTGTTGAATTGTGAGGAAACAAATAAAATACACGTCACATAACCATGCCCATTTAGTCCACAATTACCCATTACAGACTATTCCCACCTATGAGACTATGTTCTCAGTTGGGGTCCTTTTACTAAGAAATAACAGAAATCTCAACTGTCTGGCATTTAAATATAATATTTACTTTTTAATTGCTATTTGAATGCTGTGGTTAAGCAGTGTGAATACAAATGTGTTATGCAGAAATAAAGTGATCTATTTCCAGCACTGAAAAAACCCAAACCAACCCATGACACTATGTTGACTGCAGTAAACCCATTATTGCCCCCCCCCACCTCCAGATAATATTTGGTTGGTTTTTTTTTCCTTCTGGATGTGACAGTAAATCTGTCTTCCTCTCTTCATTCTTAGAGGCTTCAGTCCATGGGCATTTGCTAAAGTATGTGGCTTAATTTCTGACATCAAGTACTGCTTCGTTTCTGAAGGTTTTGGGAAAGAGTCTCCTGGTTCTGCACGCCTCTACATGCTCATAGATGTAGCTTGGATGCTAAAACCAAAATGAAGCCATCATAAAAATGACTTTGGGTTGGTTGGCTGGTTTTTTAGTAACTCAGCACCAAGCAGCTTTTGCTACAAACAAGGAGATCTGTTGGCTTTTGATACCTTTGTACAATGGCACCTGCTCTGGAGACTGGCTTCTGTGATTTAAAGCCTGAGACCCTCAACTCTCCTCTCTTTATAGCCAGCAGGTTTAGCTGCCCAATGTAAAAGTAAGGTGGACTTAGTGACTGTAAGATGCTGGTTAGGGTCAGGGTCCACAGGAGCATTTCTCCATGTAGGAGCCTGATAAATCCTCCTTGTTTCCGGGGATTATGTAGGCTTCAACACCTCTCCATGCCCTGGAAAGATAAGCAAGATTCTTTCCCCTCAAGGGTTTTCATTCAGCAGTCACAAAAAAACCCCAAAAGTTCCAGTTTTACTGTATGGTGGGACAGACAGTAAGTTGATTTGAAAATGACTGAGAAGGGCTTTTTCTCCCTACTTATAACTCAGGACTTACTGAAGTTTAAAATTTCAAATATTCAGGTTGGCTAATCCCCTCTGGGGCTCTGCATTGGCAGTAAAAGTTATGACAGGAAAACGACCTAGATTAAAACTGGTTACAAACTCCAGTTTGTCTGGGAGATAAAACGGATGGGGCAGCGCACAGGGGACAGACATTTCAGAAAAATTCCAGTTTTAATATCATAACACAGGTAATACTGCAAATCCACTCTGCTGTTTCAGCCTCTTTTTTTGTATGTTTGTTTAAATGTGCATTTTAATGCAGACCTGAAACAGTGCCCAAGCAAGAGCCTCAGAGGTAAAAGGCACCCGCAGGGCAGCTCAGTCCACTGGGTGCAGAGAGGAGTAGTATGGGGATTTTAAAGAGAATTGGTTGCTGTCCCTACACAAGCAGAGGCACCACTGCACAACAGGAGACAGAATAAGGGAAACACCCTCCCAGCTGTAACTCCAATGAACTAGGACGTGACTGAAGGAAAAAAAAAAGAAAATATTCAGGTTTTTTCAGCTGCTGTGACATGCAGCAAGTCTGGTCTGTAAGCCACCAATGCACACTGCCTCTCCCCTCCTCACAACTGCTTCCCATCATGAATATCACTGAACCGAGCTCACAGCTTAACACATACAGGTCCAGTTATCTAGCAAGCCTGTCCTCTGTGAGGGGAAAAAAGGAAGAAAACCAAAAACCAAAACCCAACCAACCAAACAAACAAAAACCAAACAAAAAACACCAAACAAACAAACAAACAACAACCCAAAACCTGGAGAGAAAGGTGAAAAAATATTGCAAAACCCAAGAAGTAATTAATTCCATTTTGAAAGAGCTCTGCACACAGCATTTAGGTAGGGATTCCTGGGGGATATAAATAAATTAATAATAAATGCATAAGCTGTAAGACTTTCATTCTGGGCATTTTTCTAGAGTGCCTCTTACTGTGTTATGCAGCAGTGTTTTCATTTGTACATTGTGCTGATTTATAGCCTTCCCTTATGAAAAACAAAAACCCCTCTGCTTATTCTCTGCAAGGAGGGTTAAGTGGGTTGATTGTGTGGGGATTTTTTTTAAGAACGTGTCACTTTTTCAGAACAATCACAAATTGGGCTATGAAGCCAGATAGTAATAAAAGGAGAAAATAAAAAAGTCTGCCATTCGAGCAAGCTCTGCCTGCTGTAGTCAAAGTACTCTCTGTTTCTTACTTTATATCAGAAATCTGATTAAATGGTTCAAGGGGGGAAAGGCAAAGTAGTTCTCAGGCTGAGTATATTTGACCTGTCTTCCTTCAAGCCGACACACAAACAAACAAGATGCTAATTATTGTCTCAGCTTGAATTTGTACTTGGAAAACAAAAAAAAGAAATTAGTTTTTGCTTAGCTGAGCCTATGGGAAAGCTGGCAAACTCACAGCAACTGTACAGCTCAGCTTGAGGTTGGTTTGTTTGTTTGGGGGTTTTTTGCTTGGTTTTTTTTTTGTTTATTTTTTTCTTTTGATGATCAAAAAAGCACTGTCTCAGGACACCTTCACCAAGCTCCCATCAGCTCCACTCTGACCTGCCAAGCTGGAGATCACTCAGCACAAAATTCAATCCCATTAGGACTGGGTATATGTTGAAGAACAGCCCTGTCAAAGATCACTCTGATCAGATGGGAGAAAAGTGGACTTGTGTCATCCCCACAGGAAAGGGAGGGGAATGGAACAATTCAGTTTGAGTTTTGGAAAGGCCCAGCAGAAGACAAAGATGTGTCGTTTGGTTTGGTAACGTTCCCATCATAAAGCCCTTGACACAACCTACAACTTGTGGTCACCTAAATGACTGCTTAGGCCATGCTCTTTGGTTAGAAACTTCCTCTGAGGTAGCAACAACCACTCCTTCTGCACCTTCCCATGCAGTCAAGTGGGGACCAGGGCCGTGGGAATGCCCGACCCCGGAGAGTCAGCACACCCTCTCAGGGGACCTTGTGGGTCTTGTCAGAGGAGTTGACATCAGGCCATGCAGGAGCTCTTGGCCCAAGACTTTAAGGTTGCTTTTGTGCAAAGTTTTCTTTCTTGCTCTGACCTTCAACTCTGTAAGGGCACAAATCTCCTTTAATCCCATTCAGGGAAATCCTTAGCCTGTTGAAGATGATGGGGAATCTCCCATCATCAGCCTGAGAGCAGGCCAAGACTTTATCCTTGAAGCATTCTGCAAAAATCAAACCATGGTGGGCAACTCTGAAAACCGGCAGGAATTAGAAGCACAAGTCCCAGGCTCTTGCCTCACGTAGGTGTGCTTCAACATCTCGTGTACTCATTCTAATAGATAAATTATCCATGAAGTGCTATGAAGCCACGGGAGCTTCAAGATGTTCTACTCATCTAGGAATAGAAAACATCTTCCTAATTCAAACACTTATCTATGGACTTCTGGTTTTATAAGACTTATGCTTTGAAGATAGCACTTGGCTTAAGCAAAGCTCTTGAGATGCCACTACCCTGCTTCCCATGCCAGATCCAGCTCCCTCCCACGCAGACACGTGGGGGGTTTTGGGTGGAAAGTAGCATGAAAATTTGCTAAGGCAGGAAATTCAAAGCAAAGAAGGGAAAGTGTTCTTTTAATAGCTATTGATGTCCATACAGTGCAAGTCATTGATCACTGTCACAAAAATTTTCTAATGATGCTGCAGCATCAGAAGGAAATGGATTTAATTTAATTAATTGAATCAATCCAAACGGTGTGGATATATCCACCAGTTTGCCCTTCAGGTGCAAGCGACACGCAGCTTTTAGGAGCCACACTATGGGTTTTGAAGGACAACCCATTAAAAAGAGCAGGCATGTCCTGCTCAGAAAACCACCTGCACAACACAGCCCAAGCCCCAGCTGCTCGAATATCGACTGAAAAATGAATCAAAAGCAACAGGTCAAGGCACAGTGAGTAACACGTGGGAGGAAATGCAAACAAAAAGCTATTAAAAGAAATCAATGCCACAAACACAGATGAAATTACCGGTGCTTCTTGCCATGCCACTGGTTGTTTGCCCACCTTAGAAAAGCTCACGAGCCCTGTTTTGCCCACTAAGGCAGGGTTCAAGCAGTGAGTTAAAAAAAGTCAAGTCCAGGGCTGGGAAATAGCTCCTCAAAACGCACTCTGTTAGGTGCAGCCTAGAAAGTGCTTTTAGAGTCATAAAAGAAGAGTTATGTTGCAGGTGCTTTATGACACGTCTGGAAAGAGCTTTTGTTTTGTGAGACTGTATCTATTTCTTTTCCTTGATCTATGCATTGGTACTTAACCCACAATGAAAAACAATCCCATGCACCTTAAAATATTTTATTGTTTGCATCAAAATGGCTTTTCTATGACTAAAATGGACTGAATTTGTGGTGTTTTTGGGGGTGGGTTTTTTTGTTTGGTTTGGTTTGATTTGTTTGTTTGGTTTTTTTTTTGTTTGGGGGTTTTTTTGGTTGGTTGGTTGGTTGGTTTTGGGGTTTTTTTTATATCAAAAGATACTGCAACAAATCTTTTGGAAATCTTTTATCAGCGTTCCACTTTGCAACATCCCCATCATAAATTTTACCGTGAGGAATTCATTACATAATTGGATATAGCTCTACCCAATTTATTTTTGCTTCCGAAGAATCCAAATGCAATTCGTGATTCATGTATAAATTATACACAGGAGCAAGTGATCTGAGTGCAAACTGCGTATCGACTGCGCTGCTCAACTTTGGCATGTAACATTTTCATTTAAAAATGGAGAAGAAGTATGGGAAAGTCTTTGGAGCTTTCCTCAATATGTGAGTGTGAAACGTGGCGAGCCCAGAGGGTGAAGTCTCTGTCAATCCAGAACAATGGAAACGAAAAACATACATTAGTAAACATGTAATTTATATGCAAACTTCATTTATCCAGAGAATAAATTAACCAAGACAAGCAGCCAGCAGGAGCTGGCACTGCAGAGAGTTACATACTGGGGCAGAAGGGAAGATACTTTCTTATTTATTTTCTCCTTCCTCTCTCTCTCTCTCAGCAGTTTAGTGCATTAGCCAAGGAACTAAGACCAGCCTGTTAAAAGAGGTAAAATAATTCAAGGATAAGTCTTTAAAAGTTCTCCAGCCTCTCCAGTCACAGATGATTTTTCAAAATGTGCCACATACAGTGAGAATAACGGGAGCTTCTGAATGCTAAGCTCTTCTGAGAAAGTTTACATCCTTAATCTTCCATCTAGAAATGATGCCTCTAGCTCGCAAAAAGGCAAGACAGGCCCTCTGACTTTGTTTTTATCTCTACCTCGGTCTTTCCAGAAGGGCAGACACTGAGCTAGCTGGAAAAGCTCCATGAATTTTGACATTTTTGCCCCAAAAATGCATTTTGAATTTTGCCTCAAAAAGAAAATGGACTAATCTAAAACAACACCCCCACGAGGAAACCTAAAGGGATTATTTCAAAGTGATAGAAAAGAAGTCAGAACTATCTTGGAAACAGTTTTCATTGGTTTGGCTACTACAGTGCTTCTTGCAGTGCTGAAATGCTCCATTTTCTCCTCTAGCCCATGCTCCCTGCAGAAAACAACCCCTTGCTCACCTCCCAGTGGGTAGCAGGGAAGTCACGGGGCTGAGAAGCGCCTTAGGGAATGCAGCCAGGCTGGAGTCCAGACAGTGGGGCAAAAGCCATGTAGTATGGGGGAGATGGTGTAAGCCAGCCTTGTTGGGATGATCGTAGAATCATAGAACCCTTCTGGCTGGAAGAGACCTTCAGGATCATCAAGTCCAACCTTATTCCCAGCCCTATCAAACCCACTAAACCATGTCCCTAAGCACAACATCCACCCGGCTCTTAAATACCACAACACCTCCAAAGATGGTGACTCCACCACCTCCCTGGGGAGGCTGTTTCAACACCTGACAACCCTGTCAGTAAAGAAATTCTTCTTAATATCCAGCCTGAGCCTCTCCTGGTTCAGCTTCAGTCCATTTCCTCTTGTTCTATCATCACCAGGGAGTACAGACCAACTCCTGCCTCACTACAACCACCCTTCAAGTGGTTGTACAGAGCAATAAGGTCTCCCCTCACCCTTCTTTTCTCAAGGCTGAACAGCACCAGGTCCTTCAGCCTCTCCTCATAAGAGACATGCTCCAAACCCTTTCCTAGCTTGGTAGCCACCTCTGTACCCTCTGCAGGACCTCAACGTCCTTCCTGTAGAGAGGGGCCCAAAACTGGACACAGTATTTGACATGTGGTCTCACCAAAACTGAGCACAGAGGAATGATCACCTCCCTGCTCCTGCTGGCCACACTACTGCTGATCCAGGCCAGAATGCCACTGGCCTTCTTGGCCAGATGGGCACACTGCTGGCTCATGCTCATACAGCTGTCAATCAACACCTCCAGGTCCTTCTCTGCCTGGCAGCTCTCCAGCCACTCCTCCCCAAGACTGGAGCGCTGCCTGGGGTTGTTGTGGCCAAAGTCCAGGACGAAGCACTTGGCCTTGTTGAAACTCATGGAATTGGCCTTGGCCCCATGACCCAGCCTATCCAGATCCCTCTGTAGAGCTTCCCTACCCTCAGTCAGATCGACACTTCCACCCAGATTGGTGTCATCTGCAAACTTACTAAGGGTGCACTCCATCCCCTTCTGCCAATCGTTGATGGAGATGTTAAACAGAACTGGCCCCAGTACTGAGCCCTGGCGCACACCTCTGGTGACCGGCCACCAACTGGATTTAACTCCGTGATGTTAAACTCTTCTGCATGGTCTTTACCAGAAGTGGTCTTCCTTTTTTTGATTTTTCCCACCTCCCCACCTCCCCCCCCAAAAAAAAAAAAAAGTTAACATTCTCTGCAGCAGCCAAATCCCCTTCCTTATCTACCTCTCTGCTACTGGAAAACAGTTTCAGCTCAGAAGCCTTAGGACGGCCTCAACGGGGACATGGCTGGAGCTGAGGCAGAAATGGGTATCTCCCAGCAGAGAGATCTTACCACACTGCCAGACAGCATCTCCTTACTGGAGCTGAGGAACCCTCCCGATGGGACAAGCTGCTGGGATGGCACAGTGCTGTTTGGCACAGCTGAAAGGGACTCGGGCCAGAAAGACAGAGAAAAAGAAAGCCAGGGGAAAAAAAAAACCAAACCACCCTATAATTTGCTACAACACTGAAAAACACCTAAGAGGGATTTTAAGCAGGGAAGTAATAATCAGCAATGGTTTTGATCAAACACAACTAACAACAGCTTTATTTTTCTCACAGAGCTGCCCACTAGTCACACCTGGGACTCAAAAAAGAGGCAGATTTGAAGAGAAGGAAGTTGGGGATGGGAGGAGAAGAGAAGAGATAGTGACCCAAATATCCATGCTGGTGGAAAACAGGGGAGTGGGAAGACAGAAAAGTCTCACTATAGGGAAGCTCATGGAGAATGAATACTCCGTCCATCTGGAGCAGGTCAGAAATATTTTAGTATTTTAGGAATTTGTTCCTAAGTATCCTTCCAGGGCCTGATTCACCACTCGTGGCACTCAATTTAGCCAGGTAAGCACGGAATCTCACAGCAGAAAAGAACCTAGTCACCCAGGGCTTCATAAGATTGAAAGAAAGCATTGGGCTTCTTTTACCTACACAAACTCTTCACCAGCCTTCCCAGAGAAACCCACTAATAAAAGTATTAACCAGTCTTTCCAGAAGAAGAAAAGATGTTTTAGGCACTTACAGTCCTGACCTATTTAGATTCCAGCATCCATCACTAAAATCCACCAAGGTTTTGCCTGTCAGACAACTGAATGCCACCAGGTACCTCTCCTTAGGCAAATAATTTCAAAAATGGCTGTGATGAGATTTTCATCACGTTGTTCTCTTGACTCATTTAGAGCAGAAACAAGCTTGCAGAGTCATTAAAATGCCGATGATCTGCCATTAAAATGCCAAAAGTGCCACCACCATTAACCAGGGGCATAACTTAGCATAAGAGAAATGTGAGTGCAGAAGTGTTCTGAGAAAGCAGTTGGGAGGCTGCTGAAATACCAAAGTCCAGTCAAGGGGAAGGAAGATATCCACAAAGTTACGGATGTGGGCTGACTGCAAGGGCCTCTGCTTCCTGCAGATCGTACCAGAAACCTGCTGCATTACAGGAGAAAACAGAGAGCTCCTCTCACCTTTCACAGTAACTTCTGGAAAGCCATGACCATTGGTAAGAGCCACTCCTTCCCACTTCATGAGTGGAAAATTAGCTGGTTGAATATACACCCCCCATCCTAAGAAATATTCCAATTTCTTATTTGCAAACACTGGGCATAACTTCTATTATAAATCAGGCCTTTATAAATAAATGTAGAATTACAGAGGCCTGTTAGGAACATCAGCAACCAGCCTGACTTGCCAGCATTTCAAATGAACCAAATCATGGCACTCAGACCGTATTAATGTAATTCTTCTATGGAAAATTGGTTTCACAATTCTCAAGGTCTGCTGTAATAAAACACCCTATAGTGTATTTGCATGTCAGCTGATGCCATCAACTGCTTTGCACTATATGTTTGCAATTATTTGGTAAGAATATACCAATGACATAACTGTATGACTACCCAAGCTAAGCTTACCTCTTAAAGAGCAACGTTTGAAGTGTTTTTCTTTTCATATTAATCCTCCAAGCACTTAAAATAATTTACGGTTACTTAAAAGTTTTACAATTCTGAAAATTCTTTGTAGCCTGAACCAGATGTTATTCTTCAGTTTAAAAAAAAAATGTTCTTGAACCCAACAGAGAGATGGCACCATTGATTAGTAACTGAATTTCCCATCATGTCATCTTCGAAGGATAGCTAAGGAGAAGTCCCTTGTGAAATGCACTTTTGAAACATTACTGATGTCTGAATTCCTTTGATTTTCCTCGCTCTCCTTTCACTGCTTCCACTCTAGAAAAGCTTCTTTGCATCCTTCTGAAATTGTCTTATTTGGAAAAAAAAAAAAATAAAAAATTCAAGCTGCTAAGTCTGGTCCTTTGACTAAAATTACAATTAACAAGCTATGGGACTGGAATCTGTCCCTGAGGCAGATGCATGATCCCAACAAAGCAAACTGGAACAGCTACCGTTGACCTCAACAGGGACAGAATTTGGCCCACTGCAAACTTTACAAGAATTATTTAAGCAGAAAGTCACTAGACACCCATCCAGAAATTGAGCATGCTATCCAGGGCTTACTCATGCTGTATCTTTTAGATAAGATGAGAACAAACATTAGCTATCATTAGATTGGGGATTTTTATGGCCTTGATAGCACTGCCTTATACCAAAGCAAAACATGCAATGGCCACTACTAACAAAGAGCACTAAATATTTAGACAGCTTTGCTGGCTTGCAAAATAAGCCAAAAGTCATAGAATCATAGAATCACAGACAGCGTAGAATCATAGAATCATATGATTCTATGAAAACATGAGACAGCCACCTACTAACAAAGAGCTCTAAATATTTAGACAGCTTTGCTGACTTGCAAAACAAGCCAAAAATCGGTGCCTCAGAGTTTTGCATTCCACTAGGATATTATTTTAAAGGTCACTATGAGTAGCAGCAACCCCCACGGCTGGTATGCGGGCAAGTCTTGTGTTTGGTTTGGTGAAGAACAAGGAGTTTTGGTCACTGGCATATGAATTTACACTCTGGAATCTGACGCTCCCTCTTCAATTACTCCACTGTTTACCCTCCTCTTTGTCACCTTTCCCTATATCCTGGTAGACACAAAGCACCTGCCAGGAGGTTATGCTGAAATCAGCAGCAGGTCCCATGGAGAAGCCAGCTCTGATCTATGATGGCTCCAGCTACACAACTCAACCAGAGCCTTCTGTAGCTTGCTTAGGACTGTCCTGGTTCGAGTGAGAACAGAGCTGGCTCTGCTCAGTGATTTTACTTTTCAGCTCAGTTCTCCTAACTCACAGCACTGTCTGCAGTCAGCAGCCTGTTTTCCCAGGCAGCATCTGCTCCCAGCAGTGAGAACACCCCATGTTTACAGTT
>JANHGN010027215.1:104689-115777 GCA_024605025.1 Megaceryle maxima
CAGCACAACAGTCCAAACAGCTCCGACTCTCCCAACACCTATATCCAAAAAGCACAATCCAGGGAAAAACGCCCTGCCTAAAGTCAAGCAAAAACAATAGAGGCGGGGGGGGGGCGGAAATACTGCAGAAAATAAACTTTCCCAAAAGGAGAGGCTCCAAGGAAACTGCACAGTCATGCCCTGTCAGAATTTTCTGGGGCAAAGCATCCCACAAGTTCTAAAGATCTGGAAATGCAGCTAATCCAGACACTAAAGGAATTCTGTAAATGTAAAAGAAAATAATGCAAAATATTAGATGCAGAGTGAAGAAATCCATGAGAGGAAAAATCTTACCAGTGTCTCCTCATATAGTTAGTATGCAACACCAGTGTTCAATACCTTCTTCCTGAGATGTGAAATATATAAAGACAGGCACATAAAGACATCTCTGGCTACAGCTATTTTGGAACCGACTTCAACCATCTTTGGTTTATTACCCCAGATAGCATGATGTCATCAGAAGCTTTTGAATGTCTTTAAAGAACTTTTTCCAGTTATTCTTAAATTATTAGGTGTGAATATGTGCATGTGTGTGGTATTTATTCCTGCAAGCATGTGATAAACTGCAGTGCCACAAGATAAATTGCATTCAGTTTATACATTTGACCTCCTCACTTGAACTCTGCCTGCTAATCTAGTTCAGATGGGACTATTTCTACTCTGCTGTCCTTCCGAGCAGCTTTCAAACAGCTGTAGGGGCTTTTTTGGGCTTTGGTTGGTTGGGGGTTTTTTTTGGTATGCATTTTAAAATGGATTTCACATTAAAAACATTTTCTTCTTTGCACCAGAAAGTGGAACAGATTACAAACAGAAGGACCCTGGCTCCTAGCAGCTCTAGAATTGAGTGTCAGACACATCCAGAGCCAAAAGGGAGTAAGAGCTGCTCTAGATGTGAAGCCAACTTTTCTGATATGGGGAGCTTGCACCTTCAGTGGTGTCCCTAACAACCTCTGTCACACCCCTGCAGCCCCATCAAAATCCTCAGGAGCTGTCATCCCCCACCACCCTGTGAGACTTTTCATGGAAGTTCAGACGCTCGAGCCTGTCCTCCACATGCATCACCCCATCTCCTGCAGGTGAAACACAGAATTAAGGGTTAAGGGTTGGAAGGGACCTCGAAAGATCATCCAGTCCAACCCCCCTGCCAGAGCAGGGTCACCTAGAGCCAGCCAGTCACACAGGAACAGATCCAGGGAGGTTTTAAATGTCTCCAGAGAAGGAGACTCCACAACTCCCCTGGGCCGCCCCTTCCAGGCTCCATAACCCTCACAGTGAAAAATTTTTTCCTTATGTTTCTGTAGAACCTTCTATGCTCCACCTGGCACTCATTGCCCCGTGTCCTATCACTGGATGTCACTGATCAGAGCCTGGCTCCATCCTCCTGGCACTCACCCTTTATGGATTTATAAACATGAATGAGGTCTCCCCTCAGTCTCCTCTTCTCCAAGCTAAAAAGCCCCAGCTCCCTCAGCCTCTCCTCAGCAGGGAGATGCTCCGCTCCCTTCATCACCTTTGTGGCTCTGCAACACCCCATGCTGAAACATCACCCCACCACACAAAGAGGTCTTCTCATGGGCACACAAGTAAAGCAGATGTGGTGCCTCTATCTACTCAACTCCAGCCAAGCCGTTTGTATAATCCTCCCTTTTCAGCAAAACTTCTGGAATTAAGAACAAATGCCTCAACTTGTGCATTGTGATACAAAACATAAATAAAATAAGAAAAGGGTAACCAAGAAACAAAACAACTCTGGTTTTCCCTCTGGAAGAGATAAAGACGCTTTGGTTGTAGCTGTTGTTGGTTTCCCAGAGGTAGCACATAATCACCTCTCTCACAAACACGCTCTCTCTGTGTTCAGAGGGTTGCTGCTTTGCACAGAACCACAGAACATTAGGGGTTGGAAGGGACCTCTGAAGATCATCGAGTCCAACACCCTGCCAGAGCAGGACTAGGGCTTTTCAACAGCTTAATTCTATTTTTATTTTTTTACTTTTTACATTTCCTTGCTTCATTTCACCCTAAACATTTTAAAAGATAAACGATAAAGGTTTTTAGCCGGTATAAACAAATCATCTCTCAACTACTCACCACCATTTTTCACAGCAAGGACAAGAATTAAGTGTTTTAACAACTTGTTTAAGGGTCCTTCTGGTGCAAAGCTGCCGCTGTATTTGACACACTTGCCAAAATAGCAAAAATGCAGCTTCCTCTGCTGCTTCTTGAATGTCAGGCAAGATGGGTGCTCCTGGTAGCACTTCTCTTTCATTCAGCTGATGGGTACATTTGCTAAGTAACCCAAAGAATGCAGCTGCATAGTATAAGCATGTGCTTAACTCTACATATGCTCTAAAACACCCAGCTTTGCTGGCACATGCTGCCAGACCACCCTTATTATGGGGCTTAAACCTGAGCCTTGCTGCTGCAGGGGAAGAAGAAGCCAGCCCCATCTCGGCTTCAAGTAACTGAGGAGTCTCAGCAGCATCCATCAAACGAATGGGGATGAAAATGAAGGATGTGGTGAAGAGCTCTGCCAGACTAGGGTCTTGCTGTATTTTTCCAAAGCAGTTCGATGGCATCAGACATATCAAGACGACTGGGTTAAGCAATTAGACCTGCATTTGTTATCAGCTCTGCAATCAAATATTCACTTCATTTTGCAATGTCATCAGTAGTCAGACACAAGCACAAGCAGATTAAAAATGCAGGGAAGTATTCCAGGTAAGCATATACTTTTTAAAGGAGCTAAATTACTTATTTAAATTACAGAGATGTACTGAATGGGATGGCTGTGAGAAAAACCTGTTGTGGGGACTGACAGAGACACTGTTTTCAGGTAAATCAGAGCTTTTGTGTGGTGGTCCTTGATAACAAATCCATCCACCCACAGGGCTACAATTCTGTACCCATTCCAAGCCCACATTACAGATCCTTCCAACTTCTAGAAGACTGCATTCATCTGGTGCCAAGAGTCAGAACTTGACTTAGGTATGGTGAGTTTGGTTGATAGGTTCTTCTCAAGTCACATAAATTCTCTATCCCTTCTGAATTAAAAAGATAAATTAACAATAATAATAATAAAAAGTGTATTTTTCTCAGGTGCTCCTGTAAGGAAGTTTTGCACAAGGATGTCTCAAAGGATACCAGAGTTTTATTCACAATTGACTTTGTTTTAGATATAGGAGAGGAATCATCAAGTCTTAAAAGGATGAGCAGGGAAGTTCAGGCTTTAATTAACACGGAAAAGGAGATTTTACTAATTGTGTAACCTGAAAAAAAATTAAAATAAGGCAGACTTCTAGTAATCAGAACAAAACAATGTATTAAATTTCTCTTTTTGCATGAACCACTATAGAGACCATTTAGCCAAAAAGCATCAGCTGCTGAACATCCCAGAGAAATCTCCGTCTATCCCTATTCCTGCTGGTGCTTCTTCGTTGATATGGAGAAGTATAAACAGAGAAACAGTCCTCAAAATATTTTACCAGAGCAAAAAGATTAGTTGAAAACACATCAAATGGATGACAAAGGGAGACTGTACTAGTTGAAACAGCATGAAAAAAAAGAAAACAAACCCAAACCAAACCATGCTAGCCATTTAGCAAAATAATGGAAGGCAGTATGCTTTCATCCAGTATTAGGCTTACCAGTAAAAATCTTGGTCAGAAAAATGTAAAAATATTTGGTAGATTTAGGATTAGGCGATACCACTTTGTTAATTGATTAGAATTAATGGTGAGACACTAATGACCTAAACAAAAGAAGGATGGACAAACCCATGCCAGCTCCTGGATACCAACTGCTGCTCCACATCAGAGGGCTGGGAGGGACTGTGACAGCTGAAGAGAGAACCACCCTGAAACGCAGTCTGTACCCATACCTGACCAGCACCGGGAGTCATGTGCAACATCCTCATAAGTAGAATCCATCAGGTATTTGTCAGCTGGGATCTCCCAGAACACTTATCATAGCTGTTGATACCTTTTGCTACAACTGGAACAAGTCACTCTTCTAAGTATCATGTTAGAGCAATAAAAATGATAGCAACTGGTCTGAACTGGGATACCACTGATCCCTGATAGCCAATGAACATCACTTTCATTCTGAACCACTATAAAAGGTCCCAGTGCCCTTGGCACTGAGCAAACCCCAAGCAGTAGGTGGTCCAGATGAGAAACGTTGAGAAGCTGCTTGCAGAAGCCCATTTTTACCCATTGCTCAGTGCCAGCAACGCAAGGACTTCTCTGGAACTCCTCTCTCCACAACCTCTGCGTTGCATTTCTGTTATTCACATGGCACCAGCAAAGAGAGCATGGCAAGACGCTTGGGCTGGCAGTGATAAACAAAAAGGTAGTATATAAATGGAGTTGCCAGGAAGGTGCATTTTTGCTGAGCAGTATCAGAGAAATAAATTATAAAGAAATGTAACTGCTGCCTATTAAGAGATAGATTTATAGGATAGCTAAAGCTTTCATAGTTTATGAAACAATGTCTAATAAAATGGCATAGCTATGATTTAGTAAGGTGTTTAAATTCACTGTTACATATATTTTGTATTTCAGACTGGTCTTCACTACCAGTCACATATAGGCTTTGCCCACTCTAAGCATCCTTTTCTGCATATGTAATGAGCTTATCAGCTTCCAGTAGAAAATGCAATTTTAGAGCTATCTTTTCCTAAGGTTTGCACTTAAATACGCCAGATGACTCATTCTCTGTACTAATATACAGAGGGAATTCAACAAGGTGAGAAATGTTCAAGGCTGAGATTCTCTGCAGCACAAGAGGACTACAAAGAGCACAAAGAAAATTAACTGCAAGGGACTGGCTTACCCAGTAAGGCTTACTGGGAGTGGGGAAAACAACAACAACAAAAAAACCAATAAACCTCTCTATGTATTTTTATCATTTCCTAGGACCTTATAGGTCCTTGCATGTCAGACTCCATCAGGCAGCAGCATCCTTGCTGCTGCAATCATAGGTCTGAGCTATCAGAAGATAAACTCCCCAGAAAGAGAGCCTGAGGTTCCCCATATCAGCCCTCGCTGGGGTCCTAGCACCTCTGCAATTCGGAGGCAAAAAGCCCAACTTTGGGCAGCCTTTCCCTGAATCCTTGCCCAGATTCTCCCATTTCCAGGCTCGAAGGGACTGATGGCTCAGCTGCTCTGGGTTTCTCTAACACCAGCCAGAGGATTTCAGTTCACTGCTCCTACCATACCAAGTGCAACTGTTGCTGGTCAGTCTGTGCCCTACTCCAGAAAGAGGGTAACCAGAGGTAACTCCTGTTCTAAACACAATTTTCAAGGTTCAGGGAAGAACTACAACTGAGTACCCTCATCATACACGTTTTACTGTACCCACAAAAAGAAATGAATGCACAAGATTTGGTGCTGCATTCAAACCGCAGAACTGGGTATTAAGGTAGACAGTTGAATACTGCCAGGTTTCCTTCTTAATGGAATCACAGAATGGTAGGGGTTGGAAGGGACCTCTGGAGATCATCGAGTCCAATCCCCCTGCCACAGCAGGGTCACCCAGGGCAGCCCACACAGGAACAGAGCCGGGGGGGTTGGAAAGTGTCCAGAGAAGGAGACTCCACAACCTCCCTGGGCAGCCTCTTCCAGGCTCTGTCACTCTCACAGCAAAAAAGTTTCTCCTCCTGCTGAGGTGGAACCTTCTATGCTCAAGTTTATACCCATTGTTCCTTTGTGCCATTGCTGGGCACCACTGACAAGAGCCTGGCCCCTTCTACTTGCCCCCCACCCTGCAGATATTTATAGACATTAACAAGATCCCCTTTCAGTCTTCTTCTCTCAAGACTAAACAGCTCCAGTTCCCTCAGCCTTTCTTCACAGGGGAGATGCTCAAATCATCCTCATAGCCTCCACTGGACTCTTTCCAGTAGATCCCCATCTCTCTTAAATTGGGAAGCCAAAATCTTTTCCCCCTATTTTTCATAAGTATTTCAATGAACAAGACCAGAAAACCCCCATCAAAACTGTTTGTCCAGTTGCAATATTTCAAACATAGAGTCCAAAATGAATTTCTATTGGATTTAATTCCTGCTGAACTTCAAGTGAACATTTAGACAGCATTTATCCTCTTCAGAGCACAGTGCAAATGCAAGCTAATGCATGATTTGTGATCCTGCTCAGCATGTCTGCAGTCCCCTAATTTCCAAGTATCTACAAGCTTCAGCCAGCACGAGTCCTGCACCCCAGTGAGCCGAGAGCCGACCTCCACCTGGGCACTGGCAAGACACAAGCATTTCAGATCAACACCAGCTCTGGACACTATGCAGCGAGACCCCGCTTTGGCTCGTCTCTCCATTCAATAGCAGTTTCCAAATCAGAGTCAATTCACAGCCAAGATTCAGTTAACGCAGCTCATAAAATAGGTGATATGAAGAAGCATAAACAGAAACGGTGCTCATCCAGCTAGACAGGGGAAGAAAAAAAAAGGCAAATAAATAGATAAGATCTCTTGGACCATTTTTGCAGCTCCTCTTTTTTTTCCAAATAACAGAGAACTTACTGTGCTTATCCTCAAAGATGCTTACAAGTCATCTCTCTCTTCTAGTCTCAGCACTTCGGAGAATAAATAACCTTAACTGTCTTGCACACTCCTGACTACATCAACAGGAACACGGAAAGAAGCTGGTACATCTCACATCATCGGGGACGAATGAAACTCTATGGCTACATTAAAAGGAAGAAGGATCTAGGATTGCAGTGACATGGGAAACAGAGTTTCTTATGTCTAGGAAAATACTTGCCTTTCCTATCTGTGTAGCATGTAAACCTACATCCAATTGGGTACCCATTCATTTGCTTAAGATGGGAGACTGCATCACAAACCCAACCGCTACTGACCCTAGGAAAGCCACAGGCATTTGCATGAACTGTGTCAAACCAAAGGACACCCCTGCCCTCCTGAAAGCAGTAATGCTGCTGGTGTTTCCCGTGGCACTGGAATTAGGGACTGGAGGGGAGGGCAGGTGAGGCACAGGCCCATGCTTCTAGAAAAAGAGCAAAACCAAAAGTTATCAAACGATGAGAGAGAGCCTTGTACGGCAGACAGAGTCACAGAGCTCTACGGTTGTCCAAGGGGTATTTGTTAAGCAGAACACTGAGACAGTGGGAAAGCCTGAAAGTGCTGCAAGGTCTCCGGGTCTCTGAAGGGAACCAAGAGGTTTGGCATTTTTGACAGGCAGGAAACCTTCTGAGTAACACCCTGTGTTCGGTAAAGTTGTCACAACAGCATTTCACAAAATCACAGAATGGTGGGGTTGGAAGGGACCTCTGGAGACCATCGAGTCCAACCCCCCTGCCACAGCAGGGTCACCCAGGGCAGCCCACACAGGAACAGATCCAGGGGGGGTTGGAAAATCTCCAGAGAAGGAGACTCCACAGCCTCTCTGGGCAGCCTCTTCCAGTGCTCTATAGCCCTCACAGGAAAGAAGCTCATCCTCACATTCAGGTGGAACTTCCTGTGCTCGAGCTGAAATCCACCGCCCCTTGTCCTGTCACAGGGCACTACAGAAAAGAGGTTGTCCCTGCCTTCTTGACACCTAGCTCTTATGTATTTATAGACATTAATAAGATCCCCTCTCAGGCTTCTCTTCTCCAGGCTGAACAGCCTTTCCTCACCAGAGAGATCTTCCAGTCCCTTCATCATCCTCATAGCCTCCGTTGGACTCTCTCCAGTATTTCCCTGTCCCTCTTGAACTGGGGAGCCCAGAACTGGACACAACGCTCCAGGTGTGGCCTCACTAGTGCAGAGTAGAGGGAGAGGAGAAAATTTCACGTGCCTTCTGCAAACATCAAGCCCCAGTGAGGAGTCTGAACAGAGAGAGCTTTCCAGGAACTACAAATGTCAAACAGGCGTTTGTGAGGCATGAGGGACAACGCTGCTGGGAGCACTTGGCTGTCCTCCTGCAGCTACATTCCTTCTGGCTAACACAGTGGCTTCGCTTTCTTATTTTCTTGGGAGCAGAAGGCAAGGGCTACTTGGCTCAACGTGCAAAAGGGAAAAGAAAATTCTCCAAACTGATTTGCAAATATCATAGAGCAATGCTCCCCTTTCTCCTATTTCATCTCATGACCTGCACAATACCTTGTGCATTCTTATCTGCCAAGGTTGCTCAGAACACTCTCAAAAATCACAGAATCACGGAATTTTCAGGGTTGGAAGGGACCTCTGAAGCTCATCGAGTCCAACCCCCCTGCCACAGCAGGGTCACCCAGGGCAGCCCACACAGGAACAGATCCAGGGGGGGTTGGAAAGTCTCTAGAGAAGGAGACTCCACAACCTCCCTGGGCAGCCTGGTCCAGGCTCTGTCACTCTCACAGTGAATAATTTTTTCCTTCTGCTGCGGTGGAACTTCCTGAGTTCCATTTTGTGCCCATTGCCCCTCATCCTATCCCAGGGCACCACTGACAAGAGCCTGGCAGCTGCTACTTGACCACCACCCTGCAGAGATTTGGAAACATTCATCGGATCCCCCCTCACTCTTCTAAAGACTAAACAGCCCCAGGGCTCTCAGCCTTTCCTCACAAGATAAATGTTCCAGTCCCTTCATCACCCTCGTAGCCTCCTCTCTCCAGTATTTCCCTGTCCCTCTTGAACTGGGGAGCCCAAAACTGGACACAACACTCCAGATGTGGTCTCACTAGTGCAGAGTAGAGGGGAAGGAGAACCTCCATTGACCTGTTGGCCACACTCTTTTTTATGACCCTTGGGAAGCCATTGGCCTTCCTGGCCACAAGGGCCCATTGCTGTCCCATGGAGAACTTATTGTCCACCAGCACCCCATGGAGCTGCTTTCCAGCAGGTCAACCCCTCACCTGTACTGGTGCAGAGGGTTATTCCTCCCCAGGTGTAGGACTCTACACTTGCCCTTGGTGAACTTCAGTGAGCTCTCCAGCCTGGCCAGATCTCACTGGATGGCAGTGTGTGTATCAGCCAGTCCTCCCAGTTTCATATCATCAAGAAACTTGCTGAAGGTGCACTTTGTTGCTTTAATCCAGGTTGTTGATGAAGATGTTGAATAAGATTGAACCCAATGAAGGAAAAAAGTGCATGTCAATTTTTTTTTTCCCATTTGAAGAGCATAAGATTTTAAATATTGCATGTGGGAATAGTTGAAAATCATTTAAAAAAAAAAAGAAAAAGCCTCTCCTTACCAGTTGGACTGGGCACAGCCAGCTCTGCTCGTGGCAAGTTCTCCTGCAGGAGTAAAGTCTGTGTGGAAAGTCTCAGCATGGGGCAGCCGGGCCTTCGCTGCCCCCCAGCACAGCACCCGCCCACAAACAAGACTTTGAGCTTTGTGGTACTTCCAGGGCTGAGGAATGCAGGAATTCCAGCCAGGGCATTGGTATTACACCAAGTTATTTTCTAAAGGTGCTGTACTGGGCTTGCAGAGTAGAGATTATTTCCAAGCCATGGTGTTGTTCCTCCCCACGTGTAGGACTTTACACTTATGCCTGTTGAACTTCATTAGATTCCCCTTTGCCCAGCTCTCCAGTCTGCCCAGATCTCACTGGTGATAGCACAGCCTTCCAGTGCATTGGCCACTCCTCCCCTGAACATGGGTCCTCACTTGTTTCCATGAGAGTAAAGCCTTAAGATGGGGTTCTGTATCCATCACTCAGCACTTTTCCTGCTATGAAAACTAAAGAAAGCCCAGAAACTGTGATCACACGAGCAATGGGAAGAAAAATGCCATCTTTCATCTCTACATGAAATGAAGAATAACACCTTCCTTCTCAGGGACATACTGGAAGGGTGCCTGCAAGTTGAGGCACAAGCACAGGCAACAAACAAATCAATACCACAGGAGACCTCCAAACCAGCCAAGATCTTCTTCTACTAAAGCTTCAAAACACAATCCATACTTAAAAAAGAAACTGAAAACCAGACCCTTAAGAGGGGACAACGCTGGTTTTTTGCAGTGGTAGCCAGAAGGGAGGCTGGCAGAGAAGGGACACAGTGGGTGAAAGGGCCATAACAGGTCACCTTCCAGCAGGAACCATAAGCCCTTCACAGATATCAAAACCTTTTAGCTTCCTGGACTGGAGCCAAGAGGACACCTCACTTTTAAAGGGTTTACTCTTGGTTAGTACTGCTCAGGCACTCATTTGCTTGCCCTCGGTCCGCACACTGCTCCTGGCTTGGCTTTAGCTTCTCACTTCTCAGCAGCAGACTGCGGTGGCAGGGCTAAGAGCATGTCCACCACTCCCCCCAGCACTGCAGCTTCCTAAGACGTTGCACTGCCAAGAAAAGAAGCAGCCAGCACGTGGCCCAGATGACTGGAAAGCCAGGAGACCACAGCCCATGGCTGCAGGGACCACTGGCCCCGCTCTGGTGCTGGGACATGAGGAGGGCTGCAGATTCAGCTGGTCGTGCTTCCCTGGTGAAAATAGGCTGTGCTTTGGGAGGAGGCCAAGGGAGGCTTTGATGGCTACTTGTGGCTAAGCCTGGGAATGAGACAACACAGACAGCACATGTTTTAAAGGAAGGATTGGGTGTTTTAGGAGCAGTCCTCCCTTTGTCACCTCCTCCACCAGGAAAAAAATCTCTCTCCAACAATACCAGTAAGGCAGAAAAGAGGGAAAGTGATGGAATCCCAAACCAGAGGCTTGCTTCCAAAGACCACACAAATTTTTAGCCCTTTCAGCCCTTTATTTTCCCAGGGAGGAAAAATTTACTGGCATGGGGTGTCTGGCAACAGGAAATCAGACCCACTTAAGTCCTCTGCTCTACTGGGAGGCAGCAACGTACCCCCAGCAAGCTGTGTTAAGACAACATTCCTGACCCCCAGAGAGAGTCAGCAGGGCAGGGTGAGCAGGCACCGCTTGGCCAGGCTTCCCTTCCTCTGCTGTGGCTGCCAGTCAGGCTTTGGAGAAACAAAGATCCCCCAGTGGAAACACAGGTAAATAAAAATTACTAGAGGGGTTGCCTGGCCACGAAAGAGAGGCACTGGGAGAGTCCCAGCCTGGGCCCAGCAGCAGATGGGAGCTGTGTTCAGGAGCTGGATTCTGGTGCTGGATT
>JANHGN010027215.1:137326-150746 GCA_024605025.1 Megaceryle maxima
GTGATCAGCACCTTCCCAGCTCCCAGTGCAAAGCACAGCACTGGGAGGGCTGCTGTGGGGAACATCAACTCCAGCTCTGTCAGACCTAACACAATTATGTTTAAGAATGCTCATAATTCCACTCCCAGACATGTTATCCATCCCTGTCAACCCCATTCTGGCCTTTTGCCTTCACCAATGGTAATTTATGGATAAAGATACTGGCATGGCACTGACTGTATTCTAGCTGCTGATTTCCATAGCTCTTATGTATTGAGCCTCCAAAAAAGCACATGGGTTTCCCTGTGGAGAAACAAATTTTTCACTATTTGCTTTCCAGCATCTCCAGACTGGTAAATAACAACACTAGAAATACTGAAAACACAGGAACCTGGCAGCAAGTAAAACAGTAGAACATGGGGACAGGTACCCCCAAACAGGGCTGCTCCTTCCAGCTCAGGATAAATCACTGCACCCCTCAAAAATCTGCATTTATTATGGATTTCTGTACTGGCACAGCCTGGCACTGGGCATCACTTGGTCCACACCACTATTTGAAGCTCTCATGGTATACCCATCCCAAAATTTGGCAGACTTCAACATACTGAAGCAACAACTTATCTCGACTTGGTTCTGCCACATCTGGAACAAAGACCCTAACAGCTCATCCAGCAAGGACACCACAACCTTCAAACCATGACTGCATTCAAAGCCCTTTGACATTATCTAATGGAATAATGCATAAGAAGAAACCACAGGAGTTACATGCTACTGGAAAGCGAGCCTGCTCTTATCATCCCGGTACCTTCAGGATCCTATCTGCAAGGCAATACCAAGAGGAATCACAGAATCATTAAGGTTGGAATCATCCTTCAAGACCATCAGGTCCAACCATCTACTAAACATTATCAGGACCACTAAACCATGTCCTGCAGTGCCACATCTGGATGTTGTCTGAACACCTCCAGGGATGGTGACTCCACCCCCTCCCTGGGCAGCCTGTTCCTCACCACTCTCTCAAGAAAGACATTTTTCCTGATGTCCAACCTAAACCTCCAATGTCCAACCTAAACCTCCAATATCCAGCCTAAACCTCCCCTGGGGAGACATCAGCCCATTTCCTCTTGTCCTATCACCAGTCAGCTGGGAGAAGAGACCAACACCCACCTCACTCCAACCTCCCTTCAGGCAGCTGCAGAGAGCAAGGTCTCCCCTCAGCCTCCTCTTCTCCACACCAAACAACCCCAGCTCCCCCAGCCACTCCTCGTATGGGAGTCCTTGCCCCAAAGAGCATCCCACCCATGGGACACAGAGGAATGTCACAGAGCCAGCGGTAGCTTGGGGCAGACTCAAGCAGTCAGGCACCGGTGGCTGCCGTGCATCGTTAGGCAGGAACATGCATGTGCCTTTCCCAGCATCACCCCAAACTCATCCTGCCAGCCTATGACAACTGGCTTTGGCCCCCCGAATTCTTCAGCTGCCTCTGATCTCGGTGGTCATTAACCAGCGGACAAGGGACTTAGTCCCAGCTTTTGCCGTGCCTTGCAAATGACCTTTAATTGGCGAGGGACTCAACGGGAGACAAGGGCCCATTCAGAGCTGCTCCTGCCGACCATGTCACTTCTTATTTACACTCACCAAAGCACAATCACTGCTTCTTCTTGGGGGGAAAAGAATAAAAGAAAAAAGAACTGACTTTCTGGGGCTCTGTAGGAGGATGTGGACGGGTTTTTTTTGGCACAATGAAGCTCCAGTTAATCTGCATACTGCAGCAGACGGGGCAGGGGAGGAAAGCGATGCTCAGCACAATGTAATACCCTGGTGGTACAATTTGATTTCCCCAAGCCATCCAAGGCTGGTATTTTACCTTACGCACTAGGAGTCTATTACCTTTTGTGCTGGAAGTTAGAACTCTCTCAGAAATTCCAGGAGCAGTAAAAATGAAAATAAATAATTTTAAAAAAATAAAATCTCACTGGTTTTCCCCTCTGTCTTCTGAAATTTTACAGCTAAACAAAATCAGCAAGAAAACAAGCTGTGCTCCCTGCTGACAGCAGTGGATGCTGCTGTGCTCCCCTGTATTAGCAGCCCTGCTTCCCAAGCCCCCTGGCCCTTTCTTGGTCTATTCCTCTAGACACTTTCCCCTCCCCTGCATACCTCAGGTTGAAGATATTCTACTTAATTTAATAAAGATTAAGATCCAGCTCCTAAGTGGTGGCCATGCATAACCTGGGACCACATCTCCTTGAAACCAGCCACAGCCTGAACATGTAAGAAGGAGCAATGCAGCCCCTGGGAGAAGCAGCATCTTTGCCATGGCCCAATCATCCTTTTATTACGCTGCCCAAGGAACACATTTTGAGGTTTGGTGCACGCTCAGAAAAACCACAATATTTATTCACGCCTAAAAGTTCCCTGAAGCAATGTGATGCTAAATTATCACTTCTTCAAGTGGGCTGTTTTTCTGCTGATGATTTTTCTGCTTGTGGTGCACAGGTAGAGTGCATTAAAATGGAAATGTCAATCTGGTGGAAGGGGATGTGTCACATTAAACACCATCCCTCGCTGTATTTATACTCCAGGAGGCAATGACCACAAGATGCAACGCAACAGCAACTGCATGTTACTAAAAAAGCTTCTAGCAAATCAGGTGTCAATGCAACGTGCTGCCTAAGACTTATTACTGGCAATGGGAATGGTTGTTTATAAAAATGTTATCTTTACAACTACATGTTGTATTTAAACAACAGGCCTCAAGAAGATAAATCCTGGAAATAGCTTTTTTTGCCTTAAACTAGGAATGTTTAAAGTTGCTCTTCTTGTACAAACACACGCTTCACGCTTCTTAAACTTTCAAGATTCTTATCGTAATGATGCCTCAGCTATGTACGTGTGGGACTTTAAAACCACCAAGAAAACATTCCTTTCCCATGTGTGATTTCAGGTGCCCACCACAAAGGTGGCCCTGGAGCCCACGGTGGTGTCAGACCATGCACTGCTCCAAGGTATGAAGCATTCAGGTGTGTTGTCCAGCACAGCACAATTAGCATTTCACTGGTATCTGACCTAAAGACAGGCATTTCTAGACTACTTTCTCTTTGGATACAAATTATTCCTTCTTATGATATCAAAAACCAGACTTCTATAACTCAGCTTTGGTCATCTGAGCTTAGAATTTTAGGAATTATGATTTTGTTCAACACAAAAAACTGACTTCAAACTGGGCTTGAACAAATGAGTTCAGGTGAGAAATGACAGAGTCTTTCAGATCTGCAAAACGGGGAAGGGTTTATTTAATCCTCCACCAGTGCTCACCAGCTCTGCCACCACCAGGAAGGGAAGAAAATACAGCACATTTCCCAGGTGGCCCTGAAAACAGAAGCCCTTGTTCTGTGCCAAGGTTTCTGATTGTGTCTGGTCACGTTGCACTGGCCTTAAAATCTTGTTTCTTTGATCTTCCCTTACCAGGATTGCTCCCTCGCACAGCATCGTTAGCCAGCAATTAAGCTAACCAGCCATGAGAACAAGCCCTTTCTGTCCCTCACCTCCTCCCCATCCTCCTGCCTCATGGTACAGTTTGGTGCGTGCTCTAAATATCTGCAAAGGCCATTTTCCCAGCAGAGGAAGGAGGTTACCAACAAGCTTCACTGGGATGTTCTCCTCCACAGTCCAGCACGTTTCAGATCATAGCATTTCCCTTCTATTTCATCATTTTCTCCTTTTGTTAGGGACTGTGAGGGCTCCAGAAAGCTTTATTCCATGTGTAGGAACAAAACTATCTAAAGGAAAACATCAATTTTATTGCAGGGGTGTGCGAGGAGACCCAAATGGGATCTCCACTGCACATGGAGACTGGAGTCCAGCTTCAGCACCTCTTCACTTACTTGTGTGAGTAACACAAAACAAAAATATCCATACTGCTAAACCCCCCCTGTCTTGCAACAGCATTTCCTTTTCATATTAGTAAATGAATGGAATGTAAAAATAAAACAAAACAGAACAACCAACCAAAAACCAGATCCAGCAGGTATAACATTGAACTGGGAAATAAAATTCTCAGGAAACTTCTCTGCACACAGACAACTTTGGATGTCTCAGCCAGGGGAGGTTGAGGGGTGTGAGTATCCCTTGCCAACCTGCACACCAGCAAGGAGATTCCTAGAAAGCCAAGGCAACTACAAAACCAGCAAGAAGAAGGAAGATACATTTTATTGGCCTTTGGGGAAGTGCAGATCAAGAGACTTTTTTCTACTTCTTTTTTTTTTTTTTTTCCTCCTTGTACCCCACACCTCGGGAGAGGGCTGTGCTCACCCAGCTCAAGTAATTATGCTACAAATGGCACGCGGCTCTCGCATCGCTCGAAATCGCACTTTGCACCACCACCAGCACCACGTTACATCAGTGTTACAGCTACAGACATAATCTCTGTGGCTCAGGGTCTGCACAGCCAAGTGGGAAGGGAGCCAGATGCTCTCAGGTACCCAGGGCACCAGCTTGACTCAGCGTATCCCCTTGCCCCAGCTCTCCACCTGTAAACAACAGAATGGGAATACTTCCAACTCAACATCTGTAAAGTGTCCAGCTGTGACAGCAAAGAGGGTCAAAATCAGCAAGTAGACAAGATAGGGCTCCTCCTATAGCTAGGGATGATCCAAGTTCTATTTCAGAGTGATATTATTTCCTCACTGGTTATAAGTTAAATATTCTGTTGAAACATCAAGAGTGATGTTAGGCCATACAGAAACATGAATAAACCACTAAATTAAAATGAAGAAATTATTATTGTTATTATTATTATAAATGACATTCAGACATCTCGACAGTGATCATATTGCTAATAAATCAGAACACTCATCTCTCTGAAAATTGTCCAAGACATGAAGAAGCAAAGAGCATCTGTCCGTGCTTCCATTTTGAGGAATGAATAAGTTTTAACAGCATTTGTCTGATGGAACTGTCAGCTTCTACTACTATCTGAAAGTGAAGCAGCTTCAAACCCAACACAAGCCAAAATCCAGGGGTCCATCTCTTCTCACAGTAAACCGCAGGACAGTAACAAAACCAGGCTCAACTCATACTCCTGTTGCTCACAAAGGAGAACTGTCTTTAAACCAAAGAGCTTTATTGCTTCTTAGTAAGGAAAATTAAAGAAGAAGATTAATTGCATTATTTATCCACCAATGTGGTCAGCGTCAGTGCAAAATATATTGAAATACTGCACTTTCTTTGATGGTGGAGACAATAAGAAATGTTTACCTGCACAGCAAGCGTAATTTTACAGATTGCTCTAGCACCATCCTGATGATGCACTGCACACACGTTTAGAAAACTACTGACCTAGGCATAGATTTACTGTACCAGCACTTGGGGAGATGAATCCCATGCAAGTTGAACAGCAAAAAAGAAAAGACACCCTGGAGCAAGCAGCTCTGTCTCCAAGTGGAGCAGAAAGCACGGCTGGTGATCTGCCAAGGCCACCACCTCCTCCATTCACCCAGATGGGCTATTGACAACCAGAAGAATCACTGGAAAGGTCAAAAGCAACCTCACTCAATAAAGCTCATGTCACTACAGGCAAGGTAACAGTACATCAACATCAACAGACTGATTCACAATACTCCCTGCTGTAGAAAAGCTGGAGGAATAGCCAGTGGTACTCTTTGAGACAGGAGTCTGACTCAGCTAAAACCACCCCCAACCCAGCTCAGGAAAGATCCATGCTCAGCTCCAGAGCTTTACAGGGCTCCAGGGCAGGAAGAGTTGAAGCCAGCCCCCGAGGGACACACTGCCTTTGGCTGCCAGGGCAAGACAGCTGACATGTCATTACCCACGTCATCAATAAATGTTATAATGGCCACATTCGGGAGCTTGCACCAGCTTGGTATCAATTCACACCAGGACAAGCCAATATGGCATCACATTCAGACTAAATTCAATGGCATTTTGCTGGTTTAAAACACATTTATACACCCAGTCGAGATTTCATAGTCACTTATCAGTCAAGACTGATGTCACCAGACATTCTGAAGGATAAACCAGAAGTGCAATAAGAATTGAACATTTACTTGTCAGAATAGCTGAGAGAAATCAGGACCCTCAGCAGAGCAGCAAACAGCCTCTCTGCAGAGATGCCAGCAGCATCCCACAGCAAAACATCAAGCCAGAGAATCCTTCCTAAAGTAACCACGGCTGTTTCCACCTTCAGACCTCCTCCTTTGGCACGGGCAGGACTCCTTCCCCAAACTTCAAAGCTGCAAGACCTCCGAGATGCTCTATTTGGTTTACACTGGCCAACAGACCTAATAGATTGGGTTGACACTGGCCAGCAGCCCACAGATTCTCACACCTGGCCGACAGACTCCTGCAAAAGCTGGGCTTTGCTCCAGAAGCTGCTATCTTTACGACCATTTCAAAGAAAGTATTTATTTAAGTCTCTGAAATTTTTCCCCTTTGAAGAAATCTCACAGAGGGGCTGCCAGGGTCTGGAGCATCTCTGTAAATACTGCTGGTGAGAGGGCAGATAAGTGTCTATGTGTGTTTCAGAGGGTTATGTTGTCTCTTCTACAGTGCCCTGTATTCCAAGGCAGGCAAAACTGCTCAGAAATGCTTTGAGAGCAAAGCAAAGCAAAAGTCTTAAGGAGTGGAGAAGAGCTAAATTTAGCAGATGAATCCCTAAGCTATCCTAGAGCATCTCCAAGCATGCCAGCCAGCAGCACTGTTCAGAAAATTAACCCTTAGTTCCTATATTTAAGGTGCAATGACTCTTTAAATTCTCTTAGCAGCTTAGCAGCCTCTCTGGGTTGAATTTCTCTCACTTTTTTACAGCTTCTTCCAGCACTTGTTATTATTACGTTCTTTTAATTGCAAACCACCAGTAAATTCCAGACCTCCTCTGGACGTGCTGCACGCCACCCATGGCAGTATCTCATCAGTACTCCTCTACTCCAGGAAAGGAACGCTTTAGAAATACTTTTACAGGCACTCAGAGCCTTCTTGTAAGTTTAAAATCGTTGTCATGCTACGGCTGTGATTCAAGGAGAAGGTGCAACCCAGGGCTGGCCCATGTCTCGCTTTAACCCTGGCTTCAGGGGTCCCAATGAACTCCAACGGAAGATGAGTGGAGATGGAAAATGATAAGTCATGCTCTGTACCATCACTTACAGGTAGTAAAGTTTCTCAGCCTTGTTTTTTTTAAATGCTTTAACATCAGGGGCAGGTTTTCAAAAGACCCTTCTCCTATCCAGCCTGTCTTTAATAATTTCTCTGGTCAGCAGCCAGGGAAGAATGCTGTTCACAGAAAGCAGACAGGAGAGGATAAGTGAGGACTGGAGGGAGGATAAATGAGGTGAAGGGTCTGGAGAACAAGTCCTGTGAGAAGCAGCTGAGGGAGCTGGGGTTGTTTAGTCTGAAGAAAAGGAGGCTGAGGGGCGACCTTCTTGCTCCCTACAACTCCCTGAAAGGATGCTGTAGAGAGGTAGTCACTGGTCTCTTGTTAGAAGTAACTAGTGATAGAACAAGAGGGAATGACTTCAAGCTGCAAGGGGAGGTTTAAAACGGAGACTGGGAAAAACCTTTTCACTGACAGGGTTGTCAGGCACTGGAACAGGCTGCCCAGGGAGGGGGTTGAGTCACCATCCCTGTCTGTATTTAAAAGCCATCTAAATGTGGTGCTTGGGGAAGTGGCTGGTGGACCTGGTAGAGTAGGGTTGATGGTTGAAGACAATGATCTTAAAGGTCTTTTCCAACTACATGATTAAAAATAACTACTGCAGCGAGTCCAGTGCAGGGCCACTAAGATGATTAAGGGACTGGAGCACCTACCACATGAGGAAAGGCTGAGAGAGCTGGGTTAGTTTAGTTTGGAGAAGAGGAGGCTGAGGGGGGATCTTATCAATACTCATAGATATCTAAAGGGTGGGTGTCAGGAAGAAGGGGCCAGGCTCTTCTCTGTTGTGTCCAGTGAAAGGATGAGGGGCAATGGCCATAAACTAGAAAACAGGAAGTTCAATCTCAACATGAGGAAAAACTTCTTCACTGTGAGGGTAACAGAGCCTGGAAGAGGCTGCCCAGGGAGGTGATGGAATCTCCATCTCTGCAGTCTTTTAAAGGTGACCTGCATCTGTTCCTGTGTGGGCTGCCCTGGGTGACCCTGCTGTGGCAGGGGGGTTGGACTCGATGATCTCCAGAGGTCCCTTCCAACCCCCACCATTCTGTAATTCTGTGATTCTATAATTCTATTCCATGTTTTAGGAAGCAATAATTTTCATCCAGGATTACTCTTAAGCAGAAAACATTCCCCATACAAAGTACAATTCCTTCTTCCAACAGTATGTCCAGCATTTCTCCAAACACACCGCTACAAGATTTACTGCTGTTCCTGCCCCAAATGTAGGGTTCATGCAAATAAAAAAAAAAAAAAAAAAGAAAAAAAGGGGAGGAAAAAATGCTTGTCAAGCTCACTTCTCCACCCAAAACTGAAATCAGAGATTTTAGCACATACAAGGCTTTGCAGACACACCCTGACCCAGGCATTCAGCAGTAGCCTCTGTGTGTTGGAGCAGCCAAAGCCAGGGGCAGGATCAGCCTTTTGAAGCAAGCAGGTTGTGACCAGCCCCCCATAGCAGCCTTGGATCAATCCTAGTGCAAATTTACTTTGAAAGTCAGATAAGAATTGATCTGCCTGCTTGCCCACGGAGTGAGAATACACGCTGTATTAACAGTAAGATACTTTTCTTCTCCTCTGTCTTTGCATTTAAGGCTTCTGTATCACTTCAGGAAAAAGCAGCTTCTTGTGTCCTGCCTTACTCATGGAAACACAAATCACAGAATGGGTTGGGTTGGAAAGGACCTTAAAGATCATCTGGTTCCAACCCCCCTGCCATGGGCAGGGACACCTCCCACTGTTGGGATACCTCCCTCTAGAGCAGGATGCTCAAATCCCCATCCAACCTGGATTTGAACACGTCCAGTGATGGAGCATCCACAGCTTCCCTGGGCAACCTGTGCCAGGGTCTCACCACCCTCAGGGTGAAGAATTTCATGAGGGGCCTCCATGGTTTCTGCCACAAAATAGAGAAGGCAGCGGAAAATGATCCCCCGCCAAAGGAAGGGGACTTTAAGTTGTTTTAAATGAGAAGCCCACAATCATTTCAGATTATCAGCAGTGCCTAAGCAACGTAGTAAAACAAATCCTCATAGCTTCCAACCGTGGGTCTGCCTCCAAAGCTCTTAAATGTGATTTTCAAAAGTGCTTCAATGACACAAGCACACAAATCCCACTGACTTGTAAAGTGCCGTAAGTGCTACCAGAAAGATTTTTAAAAGGTGTTTAGGCTCCTTTTTCCCAAGGAAATCAAGAAGAATTAGCCACAGACCTTCAAAAATATTCCCCAAAGGCAATGCAGAATTAAACTTCCATGTTATTCAAAGGAGGCTTTTTCAAAGTTCATAAATTGCCCATCCTTTCAGCTCCTATCATCTAATGGATGGGGGGGGGGGGTAAGAAAAAATTAAAGAAGAGATGGAAATAATGATACAAAACAAATTTGAAACCCCACATTTTCTCCTTTTCTAGAAATGCTTTTCTTTGCATTACTGATTTTCAGAACGGCACCCAAAATATCATGGAAGCAGAAAGTAAAGATAAATCGGTAGAAAGACTGAAAAACTTCACGAAAGTACTCAGCAATACATCTAAATTTATAATTTCTGCTAATACTTTCACTTGCATATTCCAGGGTTTCCTCACTCATCTCATTAATGAAGGAACCCACAATGCAAGAGCATTGAAACATCCTCTCTCATAAGCACTAAAGAAGGACTGGAAACATTTCTTTCCAAAGAGGTGGGTTGGTTTATTTCTATTTTTTTTTCCCTTTGAGATAAAAAGAAAGAAACCTATGCAAGATTTCAGCACGCCGTAATTTAGTGTCTAAATAGCTCATAATAGGGCACAGCCTCTCTAATGGCCAAGAGGATTTAAATACCTGGCTGGGCAGCAAAACCCTCTATGTTAAGTTTGCGAAGTACAGAGAGGACTGAAAATCAGCCTATGGCATCTGCTGAGTTTTTCCCAACTTTCAGGGCTGTCTACAAATCCTGCCTAACGACCGTTTGCAGCAACCAATGAATCCCTCAATAACCAGCAAGTCTTTCAACTCCTGGAAAACTGGTTTGGTGGTTGTGTGATACTGATGCAAACCAACTTGGTGCTCTAGGAATGTCAGCACTAAATATGGGGAGGAGGTGAGGGGGAGGGGGGTGGCTTTGTCTGTCTCAAAAATGGGATGCATTCCTGGCTAAATCCTTGCCCTGTGGATATGCAGGGAAATGAATAAGGTCAAAAGTCCAGCAAAGCTCTGCTGGCTCAGACCAGTACCAGTAACATCCTTGAGTCGGTTTGAGAATTGCACCCAAGCTCCTTCAGCTTGGTGCAATGAAGTACGGGCCTGGAGAAAATGGAATTTGCCCACCTCCTGTGGGAAATTACTATGTTTGCTGGATTTAAAAAACCCCTAACATTTTAAAATGCAGTGCTGTCTGTAGTGAAAGCATGAAATAGTTTACTGAAATGGTTAGAAAGCCTCTCCACAGAAAACACAAAATAGGAAGACTTTCCATAAGCACTCTGGGAATTAACATAAACCAAAACCAAAACCAAACCAAACCAACAACACAAACAAACCAACCCCAAACCAAACCAAAACACAAACACATACCAAAAAACCACAAACACACCCCCCCAAAAAAAACAACACACAAAAAACCCCAAACAAACCCAAAGCTCTTGTGGAGGAAATGAAATCTGTTATACTGCCAACATTCCTGATTCAACAATTTACTCAAAAAGCCTATTTTATGATAAAACAAAACTTAAAAAACCCCGCTTGACATTATTGGAAAACATACATCTTCTGCAGGGATATCAGTTGCTAGGTAGTAAACTCAGGCTCCATTTTATTCCTTTTAAGGTTAAACAATCTTTTTCTTTTAAGACTAAATTGAGACTCGAAGTCCAAAATGACTGCTTTTAAAATGCAAGAGTGCAGCAGTTTCACATCAAAGGCCGGGTACCCATTTGTTCAGAATATTCTTTTCAACTCTAACCACACTGTTGTTGAACCCACTGACACTGGATAACTGCAGGTATTCCTATTCCGGAATGGGCAGGACCACGGCTCACACAGGACGAGCAGTCTAGGCGAGGATAAAAGGCAACATGTTTTGCTGTGTTAAAGAGCAGGAAGAGCATTTGCCTCAGTCAGGATTTCTTCCACAAGCCCTACTAATATTGCTCTTTTTCCCTTCATGTGCCACTGTTCTTCCTTCTTGTGCACACACATGCTTGGCTTTATTTTTTCTTTAGGAAGAGGAGCAGCTTTCTCCCTATTTCTTCTCAGCTTTAAGCCATTTTTTGGAAGGAAACGGTGAACTTCAAACATCTGGACTACCACCCAAGAGCATACAACTGCAAGACCAGTTTGGATGAACTCCAACATGGCAACCGAGGTGTGCATTCATTTGCCAACGGTTATAAGCTAAACACCCAACAAAAAAATGAGCTGGACAAAGTATCTGTGGAGAGAGAGCTCCACATCAGCTTCTCTGCTGGACCGTGGAAAGCACTGCTGGGTGTGCAAAATGCAGACTTTCCACCAAGCACCAGTGGAACCTGTGGGCTGCTAACAGTAGCCAGCCCAATGGGTTAATGGTTCCTGTGTTTCCGTCACCCATGGGGCATTTAAATGCCAGTAACGTGGGTGCTGTGTTTGTGGGCTGAGAACTGGCAGGATGAATAAAAGGCTTTTGGGCAGAGCAAGGAGGAATCAGCCCCAGATCTGCTCAAGGAGGGCTCTAAGGCATTGCACGTACTGCTGGCCAAGGAATGCCCGGTTAGAGAGTCACTGTCTTACTAAACCCACCTGCAATGTCAGTCTGGGTGGAGGTCACCAGGCAGGTATTCCTCACCATGGAGGACCTCTACGTCGGTGCAATCTCACAGCAAGCACTCTGGGAAGCCGACCTCAACTCGTGGCCACACCAGCAAGGAGAAACCGGGCAACTCAGCAGCATTCATCTCTCACAAACAAAGAAATCTGATCATCCCCAGTAATTTCCTTAGGATAAATTGCAGCAGAAGCCTAGAGCAAAATTAACTGGATGTTCTGTCAAAGCCATTAGGCCGGGACTGAGCTCAAAGAAAATTATGTTCACTGATGTCTTCATATTTACTTTAAAATGCAGTCATTTTGACAGGCTCATGAGGTAGAAGATTTCATTTTATGAAGGTCTTAAGGGACAAGAGGAGCAGAAATATAACATGCTGCCGTCTCAGTCAGCAAAATGATCACAAAATTACTTTACAACTGACTTTCAAAACTACAAAACCAGTTATTTTGAGTAATTTCAGCCTTTTAAAAAGATACACGGTGCTTCAGGTTGACTAAAAAAGCAACAAACCTGGTAAGTATGATTGGGACAATTTTCCTTCCTCATAACATAATGTTTCTGCACACAACCACCTTCATCTCTCTCAATTCAAGAGCAACTTGAGGAGCACAGCCTACCAACCAGACGACAGAGCACAGATTTCATTTGCAGTCTAGCCACCAACATTGCCTATCTCAGGGTCTTCAGATGGAAATAAAACCCAGGGAACTGAGAAGCAAGAGAAATAACCTTCTCTTGATGCTGCGAGCAAGCGATATATCCTCAGACCCCCAGAACAGTGCCCAGCAGAGTGCTCCTGAGACGTGACTTGGGGTGCCACATACCATCAACACTACGTGACATCTACTGCTACCATAAAGCCCAATTAATCAGCAAGATTGAATTAGCAGAACTTTTTTCTCACTTGAGAAAAAGCAGGTTTAATTGTCATTACAATTCAGGAGAGAAAGACGGCCACAGCATCCATCAGCTGCATCACCTTGTAACATGTGATACCCTAAAAGCCACTCTGCATTACTCCAGAAAATGAGCTACTTCTGCCCAAAAGGCTGCAGAGAGTCTTCCTGAATGCAAGATTCATCATAAAACCTTGTTAAGGGTCACTGGTACCAGCCTAGGTCTCCTTCACCTGTTTGGTTATGGTTTCTATCCAGAGTGACCAAGACTAGATGTAGATCACCATTTCAACATCTTTATTGATGACCTGGATGAAGGGATTGTTTGGAAATTTGCGGGTGACACTAAGTTGGGGGCAAGTGTCGATCTGCTGTAGGGTTGGGAGATGCTGCAGAGGGACCTGGACAGGCTGAGTCCATGGGCTGAGGCCAATAGTATGAGGTTTAACAAGACCAAGTGCAGGGTCCTACACTTTGGCCACAGTAACCCCCTGCAGCGCTACAGGCTGGGGGATGAGCGGCTGGAGAGCGGCCTGGCAGAGAGGGACTGGGAGGACTGGTTGACAAGCGGCTGACCATGAGCCAGCAGTGTGCCC
>JANHGN010027215.1:150983-162447 GCA_024605025.1 Megaceryle maxima
TGTGTGGGCTGCCCTGGGTGCCCCTGCTGTGGCAGGGGGGTTGGACTCGATGATCTCCAGAGCTCCCTTCCAACCCCTACCACTCTATGAGTCTATGATTTAAATTGATTTATTTCTTAGTTCCTGCCTCCACTGTATTTCAATTTTATTTTCTACTGCTTATATCTGTTGTCATTTTTAAATACATCCTTTGCATCACATAGTCCGAAATACAAAATACAATTTTAAAACAAACAAAAAAAACCCAACAAAAATTAAACAGGAAGTTAAGGACTTCCACTGTCCTTGGTAGCATCAAACAAGAACGACCCAACTCGTCCATAAAAGCAAAACTGCCCAACTGCTGGTTGCAGTTAACACAGTCAATGCCTAAGAGGGGCCACATTTTTTGGTCTGTCCAGGAGATCTTCCCTTCCTCAAGCCCTCTCAAGGGCAATCCTCCAGCATCACAAGCTGAGGATTTACCCCACGAGAGCAGAGATTGGGGTGGAGAGCAGCACTGCCTGGGTTCATCCATGGCCAGCAGGGACATCCAGAGCCACTTGTCCCACCAAGGCTGGGAAGAGCCCAGGAGGAGCAGGAGCCAAGCGCCCCTGGACCACTCGAGGCACGGGCAGCAGAGATGCTGCTGTTGTATATTTGAGGCAAGAAGGAGCGATTTCTGCAAGCCCCAGCGAGCCCAGGAATTTAAATCCCTTCCCAGGAATCCACGGCATGTGCAACACGCGCTGCCCTGACGTCAAGGACAGCCTGAATTAATTAGGGGTGAAATAATTAGGCAAAACACATCTTGTAAAATTATCAAAGGACATCTGATATCTGAAGCGCGCACAATGTTACAATAACTGCAATATCTGCATAACCTGTCAGAAGCAATAGAAATAAATGAATGTTGCTGTTATTAATGCTGAAGTTGTCTTTAAACCCATTAAAATCACCGTAGCCTCAGACCCAGCGAGGAGAAAGGTGGTGTACGACATCTGGGCTGATTAGAAGGAAGAGGAATCTGGTCAAGCTGGTAGATACAGCATTTCAAGCAGGGTTTTTGCTCTCAAAAAGCTACTATTTCTGGATGAAAAGGAGGACGCGGATTGGACTGCACCAAGAAAGTAAGGAAAAAAAAAAAAGAAAAAAATCATAAAAATCTTGTATCTGGATATACATTTGGAGCAAAACTAAATTACACCCCTTCCCATCCCAGAAAAGATGTAATACATATTTATTTGATTTGTCAGATTTTCCACAAAATAAGTGTGAACAGGGTTCACTATAGATACACAAATTGGAAAAAAAAATAAATCATAAAAAGGAAACCCAGCACGAAGCTTGTGGTCAGAACAGACAATACTGGGCTTTGTTGTAATTACGACTGACTTTAATGGATAAATGTTGATTTTGGCATCCTGTCCCTTGCCCAGAAGCAACCGCTTAAAACTTCTGATTAACATTTGCATTTCAAATTGCCCAGAAAGTGAGACCGTCTTAAGTTATCACCCTGGGATCTGCAAAGCAAACAGGCAAATTTGGAGTTATTTAGGAGTTACTGCAGGGGACCTAACATCCCGGGAAGGGAAAACACCCTGCCCCTTGTGACTGCACCCAGATCTTGCAAATGTGTACATGCCACACACGTACCCGGGTATGGAGACAATTATTTTATCTCTGCAAGCTGGTGGAGAGCACGCTGATGTTCTCTGCATCGGGTGGGTATAGGCACTAAAGTGTCAAGTAAAGGTCCATCCTGACACCCTGACAGGCAGCAGAGCCTGAACACCCACTGGGTGAGCCAGAGTGGGATGATGCTGCTTTTCCCAGTTCAGGAAGCACCATGGGAGGTTCCACAGAGCACAGCGCAGCCACGTTGCGATGGATGCTGAACACACGAGGGAAAATGCAGCCAGCCGGGACCACAGGGCAGGAGGCAGGGTGATCTGGTTGGCCCCTCTCTCCTGCCTTGAAGCCAAACACTAGTTTCCATGCCCCGCACTGGGATCTGAGCTGACTCTCAATGTGAGCAGGGCAGCACACCATTAAAAGTTGCCAATCGTGACATTTTCCCTCCATCAGAGGAAGCCAGGTAATTCCTCGCACAGATAAGAGCACCCAAGAATATTTTACAACCAGCTGCAGCCCCATGAGACTGCCAGAGCTGCAGGTGTCTGTAAAGCACTTACCCATGGAGCTCGATTAAGGATACATCCAAAGCTGAGCTCCCACATGGGTGTTTAGAAAACTGCAAAGGAAAATAAAAAGCACCCAACCAAACAGGTCTGAACCAAGAGATGTGCTTTCATTACAGTCATTTTTCTCCCCTCCATAGAGGGGGGTTTTGTTTTATACAGAACTAAAGGGGGAGAGGAGGTGGGCAGGGGTCAAAAGCAGCTTTGCAGGGATAAAGGTAACCCAAGTCACTCGGCTTTGACATGAAAAAAATACAAAGACAAGTTGTGGCCCCAGGTTTTCTAGTTAGCACTCCTGACTGCAGCTTGTGCCATTGCCAAGCTCTTCCTTTTCATCAGGTATTTACCATTTGACACTGAGAAGATCCTCTAGCCTGTACTACAGTTCAGGGAAGCGCTATGTAAAGTCTGCCATGCCAGTTATAAAGCTGGTGGGTACAGCATCAGAGAATCAGAGAATGTTCAGGGTTGGAAGGGACCTCTGGAGACCATCGAGTCCAACCCCCCTGCCACAGCAGGGTCACCCAGGGCAGCCCACACAGGAACAGATCCAGGGGGGGTTGGAAAGTCTCTAGAGAAGATAAATATATATATGCATATATCATCTCCATTCCTTTGCACACCCCTTGCCTTCTGAGTGGATCATCAACAGCAGCAGAGCTTGGAACACCGCAGCCGCAGGAACACCGCTGATGGAACATTTTGCATGTTTGTGCTCAGTGGGTATTTGTGCGTATCTCTGTTGGGCGTTTCTTTTGTTTCTCTGTTGAGACAGTGTTATGAAATGGAAAGAACCCCTCTTCTTGCAGGTGACCTGCAGATTTTGTGCTCTGTTAAAAAGAGTACAAATGAATTTGTAAAACAGGGTAGGATGGAGAAGTTTTAGTAATTTAGTTAAAGGTCTGATAGAGCACAGCCCCCCTTTGGAATTTTTCCTCTTTCCTAAGGAGCTTGCTGATACT
This sequence comes from Megaceryle maxima, assembly GCA_024605025.1. Taxonomy (NCBI): domain Eukaryota; kingdom Metazoa; phylum Chordata; class Aves; order Coraciiformes; family Cerylidae; genus Megaceryle; species Megaceryle maxima. Next base: position 154,126 of record JANHGN010027215.1, read on the forward strand.
GGAGGACAGGAATGGCCAGAGACTGCAAAACCTCAGCAATTCACCTATAGGCTGTGTGGCAAAATATTTGATACCTGTCAATCTCAGTCACGATCCTGAACACAAAGAAATGCTTCTGCCTATCACTTCTGTTAAGAACTCTCAAAAAATCGGTTTATGGTGTCAAAAGTTAATGCTCAAAATGTCACTTACAGACACTCTGATTAATTACGCTGTAAAGAATGAAACCACAACCCTTACCACTCAATGAGACCAGTGAAGTTGACTCACTGGTGTTTATTTAAAGTTGAGCACTAGCTTCTGATTAAAAATAATATGATATGACGTGAGCAGAAATAATGATTCTGGGAGCTGAAATGCCAGCCACCATCCCACACCTCATCGACTGCACTGGGGATTAGAATTTAAAAATGAGATCTAAAGATGTATCTGCCTGCACCCAGCACAGATGGAGAAGGCACTGGGCTACCAAATCAGTGTCACCAGGCTTCCCTCCAAAATGTTGTAGTTTTTTATTTAGCAAATAAATAAGTGAAGGAGCCACACTGTGCTCCAGCAAGGAAGAACTGACCCGTGGCCACCCAGATAGCAACATCTACAGACACATCTTTTTCTTCCCTCCCAAAAAGTTATACCTTCTTCCACTGACTCTACAAGAATAAATTCAAACTCCTACCTCTTACTGAAGGCAAAGCATTGCCAGGGCAGAAAAGCCAGTTTTCTGCAGTGTGCTGTAATCCAGAGCACCCAACAGCACCCACCAGAGTGCTTCCAGCTCGCCCAGCAGCCCTCCTTTGCTTCCCTTAAAGCTCAGCCAAGACAAGACACTGCCATTTTCCTGACAAGGTACATATATGAGTATATATATATTATATATGAGCTCAGCCTCAAATGCAAAGAGAAACACAACTTCGTCACCTCCCCACAAGGAAAGTCTCAGTCACATGTGTCCTTGGACTGTCCAACACATCCCCAGCCATCCCAGACAGCTGCCGGGTTTCAGGGTTTGTACCGTTTGCCTCTGGCCTTTGCTCCACAGCTTATTCTCACTAGCAGAGGCTGGATCCACCCCGCTTTAGGGCCTATCCTTCCCCAAATCAGTATGCAATCCTGCACTCTGAAGCTGGTGGTGACACCCACCATCGACTTCATCGGCAGCGTGACCAGCAGGGTCCGTCAGCAGCACTGGAGGTCAGCCCATGGATAACTGTCACATTGGCATGCAAATGCAAAGCCTGTTGTCAAAAACTCCCTGAGAACCACACCCACAGGGGTGTAAAAACACATTTGGGCTCCAGGGACCCACTCATACAACTAGTTTATCCAGAAACCAATGCTCCTGAGGACCTCCTACTAGGAGAAACCAAGCTATTTGAAGGAACAATACCCCAGTTGTGCTGTGGGCGCACACAAAGCAGACGTGTTAGTCCAGAACATGACCCAACATAGTTCAGTTTAGGGCTTGCTTAGGTCCACATCGACCTCCTGCTCTGCAGGTACACGTATTGATGTACCTCCACATCCAGCTCTGTGGGCAGATGTGCTTCTGCTGCTTTATGGCACGACCTCAAATATTCATAGAATCATAGAATCGTTCAGGGTGGAAAGGACCCTTGGGACCATTGAGTCCAACCATTAACCCTGCTCTACAAAGCTCACCCCTAAACCATGTCCCCCAACACCACATCTAAAGGAGCCTTAAACCCCTCCAGGGATGGTGACTCCCCCCCTCCCTGGGCAGCCTGCTCCAGTGGTCCTCAGCCGAAACCTGGGTTTCTGCATTTTTATTTATTATTGGTATTCACCATTTACTTCAGTGGTCCCAGTACTGGGCTGCATCTGCCTCCCTTCAAAAGCCAACAGCAGCACAGCTAAGGATTTATTACCATTTGAGCGAATCATGGCTCACAAACCATAGCTATAAATTCACTCCCTATTTCACCTAAGAGGCAAAATAAAGTTTGAAAGAAACCATTTAGAACAGGGCAGACTTTTAAGTAGCTACCCCTCCTCTGCAGGTCACTGAATTTGGTCACCAAAAGAGGACTAAAATGACAACAGAGGGGATAAATAACTACAGAAGTCAAGCTCTATGAACTTTCTGTGCATTTCAATTGATAGGAAGCCAGTCCTGACTTCCCACTACCCTGATGGCATCACAGTGCTTGAAGGTCACAGAAGATCAGAATAACAGAATAAAGGAGTAACAGGTGATTAAAGACAACTTTGAGAGTCTTTCCACTCGTATTTGGGTGCCACCATTTCTTAGATCTGTAATTAAGTTTTCCAGGCAGTTATGAGGTGAAGTTGTCAACACACCGGGACTCCTCTAGGACCACAGGAATCTGAGGGACAGGGCCCATACTGGAAGACACGATAAAAATGATAAATTGGCAACAAGGGGGTTTCACCTGGATCAACAGCATAGTTTGAAATCTTGATTTTATAATTTGCAATTTCCTTCATTCAACCTTGGTTTGGTCCTTGATTGGCATCATAGCTGCTGACAGTCAGGAGCGCTGGGCAGAGTTTTGGTAAGCATGGAACAAATCCTAAATAAACCCAGCGCACGATAAAGCTCCATCCGCGGCACATTGGCATCATCAGAGCTGGAGCTGGATGGTGAGATCTCACCTACATCGCACCACGTGCCTGCCAACACCGGCTGCTCAGGAAGGCGATGCCCAGTACCCACCACCACCTTAAACCAGCATGGTTCTTAGCAAAGTGAACCCAAGTCAGAACCAGCGTCGCCGAACTGGAGGCTCCTCCTGTGAAACTGCTGCTTTCAGTACGTTATTTTTATCTTGCTAATGATATAGTTACCAAACATACCAGTAGGGCTGGGCGGGCCCCTCCTTAAGACAAAAAAAAATTAAAGGAGTGACAGTGTACAAAGAAATGGAGATGGATTCAATAAAGTCAAAAAAAACCCCAACCCATGTGACTACCACCACTGAAGACCATAATGCACCAAACCCCACCTCTACAGATACCTGAAGGGAGGTTGCAGTGAGGTGGGTGTTGGACTCTTCTCCCAGGTGACTGGGGATAGGACAAGAGGAATCACAGAGACTGTTCAGGGTTGGAAGGCACCTCTGGAGATCATTGAGTCCAACCCCCCCTGCCAGAACAGGGTCACCCAGGGCAGGCCACAAAGGAACAGATCCAGGCAGGTCTGGTAAGTTTCCAGAGATGAAGACTCTACAACCTCCCTGGGCAGCCTGTTCCAAGGCCTCACCACTCTCTCAGGAAAGACATTTTTCCTGATATCCAACTTTCTTGATGATTAAGGGACTTAAGCATCTCCCCTATGAAGAAAGACTGGGAGAACTGTGGCTGTTTAGTCTTGAGAGGAGAAGACTGAGAGGGAACCTTATTACTGTCTATAAATATCTGAAGGGTGGGTGTCAAGTGGAAGGGGCCAGGCTCTTGTCAGTGGTGCCCTGGGATAGGACGAGGGGCAATGGGCACAAACTGGAACACAGGACATTCCACCTCAATATCAGGAAAAACTTCTTTGCTGTGAGAGTGACAAGGCCTGGAGGGGTTTGATCCCTGGAGGGGTTCAAAAAACATCCAGATGTGGCACTGCAGGACATGGCTTAGTGTTCATGATAATATTTAGTAGATGGTTGGACCTGATGATCTTGAAGGTCGTTTCCAACCTTAATGATTCTGTGATGGAGCAATGAGGTCTGCAAGAGCTCCATTCAGGCAGACTAAAGAAAACACTGAGGAACACAAGCTGGATGCAAGACTCCTGGGGCCAACTCCTCGCTACTCTCCACCCAGAGAGATAAATCAGCATAGAGAGCATGGAAGACCTGAAAATTAAACTATAACCCCTCCATATATCCTGGGGCAGCAGCTGACATTTCCAAGCACCTGGTGAGCTGTCAGCAGCCAGAAGGAATTGTTGTAATAGACCATCAGCAGCTAAGCTGCATCATAAGCTAGTAATAATAACCTACAATGGAGCCTTTTAATTTATTTTTAGTCTTGTAACACCCAACAGCGGAGCAAGAATACATTTCCAAATGGGTCTGCTGGCTCACAACCATTTCTTCTCTAAAAGGGTTATAGGCTGCCAGCTCCAGGGTGAGGAGAAGGACTGAATATTTACAGCGTAGCAATTGCTGGGGAGAACCTGAGCTTCTAATCACAGACCCACCCTTCGTCATCATCACAACACAAAGTTTGATCGCTCTTTTCTTGTGAAGTTTACCCACAGATTTTAAGAAGGTGGCTACAGCGTGGTTAGGATGCCTTGTGCAGAGCCACATCTCAGTGGAGGTTGCTGTCTGACTGATCTCCCCTGCACTGGGCCATCCCAACCCCTACACGGCCAGGCTTTCCTCCTGCTGACATCCTTGTGCTCCACAGCATATTCCCTTCCCTGGCTGCTGGATGAGTCCAGAGACCACACCAGACTAGAGTTCACTCTACTCAAAGTTATTTTAATATCAACCAACACCTCAGAAAAACATGAAGTGCTAAGCTGCTCGGGTTTGTTGTTTGTTTTTTTTCCTTAAAGTTCTCTCAAAGGAGTGAATTTAAAATTCACACACAACGCTCCTGCCCTCTCTCTTAGGAGGCTCCTTCTGAAACCATGCAGTTTCTACTGAGAACAAAACCAAGCGAACAAAAGGCTGCCTCTGGTCTGAGCTCCCTCCTCTCCCCACTGAAGCCTTGTAGCCTTTTAGCTACCATGAGATAAAAGTGAGAAGGGGGACGTGCTATTAATCACCATTATTATTATAGTGCCATTATGGTACATTTCATGTGCACTGAAGCTGTTCTGTGGGTTTAGGTTGGAGCTGAGGAATAATTTCTTCCCCTTGGGGTTGTCCAGGCCTGGCCCAGGCTGCCCAGGGCAGCATCGGAGTCCCTATCCCCAGAGGGGTTTCAAAGATGTGGAGCTGTGGTGCTGAGGGACATGGGTTAGTGGTGCCCTGGCAGTGCTGGGTTAATGGTTGGACTCGATGACCTTAAAGTCATAAGAGAGTGGAGCATGTCCCTGCTGAGGAAAGGCTGAGGGAGCTGGGGCTCTTTAGCTTGGAGAAGACTGAGAGGTGACCTCATTCATGTTTATAAAGATGTAAAGGGTGAGTGTCAGGAGGATGGAGCCAGGCTCTGCTCAGTGATGTCCAATGATAAGCCAAGGGGCAATGGGTGCAAGCTTGAACAGAGGAGGTTCCATGGAAACATGAGGAGGAACTTTTTCATGGTGAGAGTGACAGAGCCTGGAAGAGGCTGCCCAGGGAGGTTGTGGAGTCTCCTTCTCTGGAGACATTCAAAACCTCCAGGGATCTGTTCGTGTGTGAGCTGCTCTAGGTGATCCTACTCTGTCAGGGGGGTTGGACTTGATGATTTTTGAGGTCCCTTCCAACCCTTAACACTCTGTGATTCAGTGATAATTAATCTCACCATTTTCAGTGTGCACAGGACACCTCCTCCACCACAGTGCATTGGACACCTCCTCCACCATGGTGCACGGGACATCTCCACCATGGTGCACGGGACATCACCATGGTGCATGAGACATCACCACCATGGCGCATGAGACATCTCCACCATGGCGCACTGCCGCACTGCCAGCAGGTGGGCTATTCATAGCCCTCTAGGAAGGGGAAGGGCACCATTCAAGTTTACCACATTTCTTTTAAATGCTAGTTGGGTGTTTCAAGCTGCCTTCTGCTCCACCTGCAGGTCCCATGCCCGCAAAACTCTGGGTGTTTCCTTTCTGACCCTGCCCACAGAAACCATTTCTCTCTGCCTGCTTCCCAGATGTGTGAGCAGCTGACAGCACCTCAGAAGCACTAACATGGGACCTTATTTCTCACCTAGCTGTGATGGCCAAGCAAGGTCCACCAGCTTTAGGACAGCCAGCCTTACATGTACATGTTTCCTCCCCACAGATTCTGTCAACAGGAAAGAAAAACAGCCAAGCACAGTTGCAGAAAGGCTCCACTTGGGAGTGCAGGGGTGAAAAGCACAGAGCATCGCAGCATCCAGACCACGCAGCAGTCCCTCCACCTGTGCTCTCATCTCACCCAACTGAAGCTCTCATTTCTTTTCTTTTGTTTATTTTTTCTGTCCCCCCCTTCACTTGAAGGTTACTATTTCTGCTAGCCATTGATCCCTGGTCAGAGGAAAGGACCATACAACACTAAGAGAGAAAACCAGAGCTGGAAGAAGGCCACATAATTTGTTGAGAAGCTTTTTTGGCCCAGTCAGATCTTCTCACACTGCGGGAGGTAGTTTTACCTCTCCAGGCAGCAGTTTAACTTAAAATAAAATTCAGCAGGTGTCACCCAAAATTGTCAACTGCCAGAGATCCCATTCACACAGCCCCTGCAAGAAAAGGATTTTGCATCACATGGGAGCCTGAATTTCTTAAAGTAACAGCATTGCTGGCAACATCCCTAAAATGCTATCTTCCATCCCACTGCGGTTCTGAAATTACAGGCCACCTAGCTGCAAGACAAAGTGTTTCTGAAACTTAGCATCTTTATTTTGCTTGTGTAAGTCATATGAAATAAGAACAACCTCTCGAGTAAACATGCATTCTGCTTCCAAGTCTAACCAGAGTTAGTAGTAGTTGGCTTGAAATGGGATAAAAGAGACACAGCTGCCACTCCTAAAAACCATACAACAGCTGGATGGGGGTGACTGGGAAGCTGGTGGGATTTTATCCTTCTGCCCACTCAGCCAGGTTTTGTATCTGGGTAGACACTAACAACCAAATATTTCGTGCCAGCTCTGCTCTAAAAAACCTTGCAAGATCATCACAGGTAATCCAGGTATTAGATGTGTGATTGGAATCAAAGAACTGCCAGACTGGATCTCCACCCATGTCCTCCATGGGTCCATGTCTTCTCCCAAGGAGTCAACAAGGAGGAGACGAAGATACCACTGGTTAGTGCCTGGCTCCCATCACCATCACCAAGACAAAGGTTGGCCAAAGCACTCCTAAAGGCTTAGCAGAGACAGGAAAGCTGCAGGTGCTCAAAGAGAAAATACAGAAACACTGAATGCACTTTAATGGCAACAGGAAGCATCTCAAGAGGACTGGCAGAGGAAATCTGCCAAGCTTCTCTGTCGAGAGATTTCATCCTATTTCTTGAGGGGTCTATTTTAAGACAATTTCAGTGACCTTACTTAAACAGAGATTATGCTGTGTTTCAATTAATTTTTACAGCATTATAATTAATATTTTGGTGTCTGCTGGAAAGCATGCTGAGCAGTGTAAAAATCCACACGCGCGGCAAGATGACAAGTGCTGTTATCGAGGCGGAAGGAAGAAGATAAGAGCCCTCCAGCCTTGCCTGGCAGGGCAGAGTGACACCCCTTCGGATGACTGCTCTGGTGAGGGGCCAGCAAACCAAAAATACAGGAAAGGTCAGTGTTCCTCCTCAAATAACTGATCCAGTGTCATTAGGGTGGAGCTATTTTCTCACATGCACCACCACCACAGGCAGAGCTTCTTCCCACCACCTGCTCAAATAACTGAGGCCCAGGAGGTGCAACCAGCCAAACCACCAAGGCAGTTTATATCAGTGCACCTTTTCTTTCCCCTCAGAGAGCTGAATCATGAGTCATCTCATCTGATACAGTAACTCCTCGGCACAATGACCACCTCTCAAGTAAATCATTATTGCATCCCTGTACAGGCTTCTTTCTGCAGGGCTCATCTCTGCTTCTGTTTCATCCTTGGACTTGCAGGAAGCCCGAGGACACTGCATCTCTCCAGTACCACAGTACTGCATGATACCACCTCTCTAGTACCACAGTACTGCATGATACCACCTCTCCAGTACCACAGTACTGCATGATACCACCTCTCCAGTACCACAGTACTGCATGATACCATCCCTCCAGTACCACAGTACCTACAGGCTCTTTTCTCTCAACACACAACATCTTCAAGCCAACAGAGATCCAGCAGCTTCACCACCAAGCAAAAGATCTCTCTCTACACCCACACTAACAAACAAGACCAAACTGCTGACACATGGAAAAGAACCCATTTAAGTCCCTGAGTGTGCTGGTACTTCTGGAGCAGTGTTTTCCCCCAGCACAACGTGAAATGCTCTATTTTGGTTTCTACTGCTATGGTTTCAATGAGGCCCAGCTTCTGACTGCTTCTACAGGGGACAGTCAGAGCAGGACCATGCAAAGAGGCTCACAAGAATGGATGTCCACTAGGAGTAGGGAGGTGATTGTCCCACTGTACTCAGCACTGGGGAGGCTGCAGCTTGAGCACTGGGTCAGTTCTGGGCAGTGCAGGGTAAGAAAGACATTGAGGGGCTGGAGCAG
>JANHGN010027215.1:177084-197158 GCA_024605025.1 Megaceryle maxima
GATTTAGACAATGTATCAGCTGAAGCAGAAAGATTCTGAGACTGTAAGCCTGTAGCTCTAAGTGAGGTTCGCTTTCCAAAATCCCCAAATAAATAAATAAATAAATAAATTTAAAAGAACAACAACAAAAAAACCTCTAAAGAAATCACAAAACAATAATAAAAATAATCAACACTACACAAGTTGGAGCAGCTCCATCAACATTTTGCATCACAAGCTGCTGGAAAAACAGGGGGAATAGGAGCCTCCATCAAAATAATATTTTAAGACTGCCACAAAAAGAGCCGAGCGCATCTGCAGAAATACAGAAGGACATTCAGAAAGCAGTCGGTGCTTAGAGTTGTCTATTCAAGTGTGTCCTCCAGCAGGGAAGGCTGGTCCTCATGCAACGCCTCAGTGCTGCTCTGGCTCAGTCAGCTCCTTCGTAGAGGCAGATGCTCAAGCTGTACTGACCAGAGGCCCTGCTGATTCCCAAGCTCTAACCAGAAACCTGCTTTCTCCCATAAAAGGAGGATTTGTTCACATTTCAAATTTGCAAATATTAGGAAAATTACTGAAAAGAAGACTCAATACCATTCAAATACCATGTTTAAATCCCTTGCATCCTGCTCCATCTGCCCTAGAGAGGAACAGAGACAAATTTTAAATTCACCCTTAGAAGCTCTAGGAAGGTGCAGCCTTTGTGCTGCTCAAATGGCTTTGTTGGTTCTATTTTCTCTCTACAGCTGCCTGAAGGGAGGCTGGAGTGAGGTGGGTGTTGGTCTCTTCTCCCAGGTAACCAGTGATGGGACAAGAGAAAATGGGCTGAAGTTACACCAAGGGAGGTTTAGGTTGGATATTGGAGGTTTAGGTTGGATATTGGAAGTTTAGGTTGGATATTGGAGGTTTAGGTTGCACATCAGGAAAAATGTCTTTCCTGAGAGAGTGGTGAGGCCTTGGAACAGGCTGCCCAGGGAGGGGGTGGAGTCACCATCCCTGGAGGGGTTTAAAAAACAAGTAGATGTAGCACTTGAGGCTCTGGTCTAGTGGATAGAGAGATGTAAGAATGAAGGTTGGACTTGATGATCCTAGAGGTCCTTTCCAACCATAATCATTCTATGAAGGTCATTTCCAATCTTCATGATTCTATGATTCTATAAATGCAAATTACTGCACTGAACATGAACATGTGTCTTAGTGACCTCAAGAAATTTTCAGGAACCGGTCTGCGCAAAAGCACTTTGCTTGGCCACTGTAGTTTGGGGATAATGCTGACCTGAGAGAACACCAAGGTGTTTGATACACTGATAAACACCCTGCAACTGCAGCAAATCAACAGGACTACACTGGACACACACGAATCATAAAGAATGCCCTACATCTGATGAGATCATTGTAAGAAACACGCACAGTTTCACAGGTCGATGGAAGGCATGAATATGCTTCAGAATCAAGAACCTGAAGCAAAATTACCAAGTCCAAGGGCTACTAAGCAACCCTGAAAGGAAGATTCTCAGTCCCCTGAATCAGAAGTGGTCATCTCCAGCAAAGGCAGCTAAAATTGTCAAGTAATATTATCCCTCTTTGTTTCTTGGGTATTTTTGAGGCAATGAGTCATACAAAGTCCTTTACTGGATCTAATCCCATGTGGTTTCCCTTCGATTTTTTAATTTGATCTGACAATTATGGCTGTAAAGCACAAATTGAATTTTTAAGCCACGCTGAAGTAAACACTCAGCAACATCTGCTTTGTTTTCATTGTTCATTTCAAACTTACTCAGAACAATAGTAGTTTTCAGTGCTCCTTCATCATGAGCTGACATTCTGTATTTAAATACTTCTATCAGCTCTCCTTTTATTGAGAAAAAGTAGCATATATTGCTTTTTAGTCTTGATGTAAAAGGAAGAAATCTTCCTTTAGTCCTCTAATGAGGGCAAAATCATTCAAACAATGTCACCACAGAAATAATACCAGTTGGTAAGAAAAAAAAAACAAAACCAAAACCCAAGCAAAAAAAGCCAAACAGCCCAGCCACCAGTGTGTTGCTACTACACTCCACTCCTAAAAATCCCCATCTCCATCCAATTCCAAACAAAGGGCTGTTCAAGGATGCAGTCACCTGCCTGGGAAAAAGAAAAAAAAAAAAAAAGGCAAAAAAATTAAAACCACCAGTGCAGAGAAGAAACCAGCACCAAATAATTAGGAAAGGGGTGAATGAATTTAGTGATACATATCTGCAATATTGATGGGTTTGGGCATGTGCTGTGCATATGTAACTCTGCTTTTAAGATGCAAGATGCAGTTTGCCCCTGTGCCTTTCTCCCAAGTTCTGTGTAAGTTGTAAAATGAGCTTACACGATGCTGAGGTTCAGTTCTGTCTGGTTTTATTGGCATATTCTACAAATAGCAGGAAGAAAGGGAACAGAACACACCTTGCTTAGCAAGTTACCACCCATATATATACACGTATACATACATCTATGTATACATGCATGTATTTATGTACATACACGTATGTAGATGCACGTACTCCTGTAAATATGTACATATTCCTATGTGCACATGTGTAAGATAAACATGTATGTTCCTTATATATGTTCATTAGATCAAGAGACTTAGCCAAAACATTGAGGACTGACCTTCACAGCACCAGTGGTTGGAAACAGGAAGATTGGAAGAGCCACCAACATCCCAGAGAAAACCTCATACGCATTTTGAGCAGCTCCGCACTCCCCACACGGTCCCACAGCTTGTGCTACTACCACACAGCTACAAAAAATCAGCTGTAAACCAGCCAGGAAACCAATCTTAGGCAAAAACAGCCCAGCAAGAGCTACAAACCCAATGTAGATTTTAAAATTAGAGCTTCATTTCCCAGCCTGGTTCCCTATACAGCCACAGAAACAGATGGCAAAACGAAGAGGTCTGATTTGGGGGTGGAGGGAAAGCAGCCAAAACTTGCACTGGAACATCTGTCCAAACTGCAGCTCTCAGGGACTCAAGAAAGGAGAGTAGAAAAAATATTTCTTTTTATTATTTTTTTGAGTCTTAAAGAGACTAGTAGGATCTAGGCATACCATCTTCATAACGGAGAGCTTCGTTAGACAAGCCCTTAATTTGTCAGGGACCAGGAGCTTAGGGATGCTATCTGGGAAGCTCCTCTCCCACTAACAGGCTCAGCATCCCAGGGCACCCACCCAAGGGATGCCTTGCCACACAGGTCAAGGCAGACCCGTCCCCCAGCATCTGCCTCTTCAGCATCTTCACAGGCTTTTTACATTCCAGTCCTTGAAAGGAGAAGGGAGAGTAGAGGTGTAATTGCTCAGCTTTGAAGGTTACTTCTTGGGGAAAAATAGTGCTGGAAGTACAAAAAGCAGATGATGGGAGTCTCGACATACATGACTGCACAAAAACTAACAGAAGGGATTACTCATATTCCACCACGCTTGCACTTATTTTTGTAATATTTAAGGTACATGCCTCACGCCAGTTCAACTCTTGCCAGTCCTCCCTGGAGGACCTGGGAGCTGTGTGAAGACCAGGGGCCATTTCAGTTCCTCCCCACACACCTCCTGCTGGATCAGCTTTGCTGTACCAGGTACTCGCTTATCACAAAGATCCGCACTAAATTGGAAGTGTACTGCACAAACCAAGCAGAGGAATGTCCTGGGGTGGGATTCACCTCCTCCATCTGAAGATATCTCCAATGTAAATGTCTCTATGCAAGTTTTTTCACCTTAGGCTTCCTCTACAGTCAGTGAAGAGAAATAAGCTTTTTAAGGTGCAATTCATCTGACCTATTTTAAATGTCTACATGAGAAGGAAAAGAATCATGCCTCAGAAGTGCCTGCCTCTTTCCATTAGCTAGAAGGCCAGTTTAAATTATTAGCTTGCATACAGACATCTCTCTTCAGCCAGATAAAGTCAACCTACCTTATCCTTCTCCTTTAAAAAATAAAAATAATTAAAAAACCCACCCAAAACAAAAAAATAACTGAAATAAAACAAAACCTGTCCCCCCAAAAAAACACAAAATAAAACAAAACACCAGAAAAAGCCACACATACTAATCCCACAGCAAAAGTTGTAAGGGACCACTAAGCATTTCTCAGTATAAAAAGATACAAAAGTAGGATCCAAGCATCATCCACTATTCCTGCACCAAGTACTAAATAAATAAATAAAGTTTTGTATCTTTGTTCCTTTCACATCCAACACATAGCAGGTCATTTCTGGAACAGCAACAACTTCTAAGGCATCTCCAAAATTCACAGACTTGGGCACATCACGATTTTAGTGAAGTCACTGTAGACATGCAACTTCCCAGCGGAGCGTTCAAACATGGTTTTCAATCAGTGGCTTACACAGAGCTGTCTAAGGAGAAAAGACATGAAACGATAAAAGGTCAGCACGGGGACTGAAGGAAGTTCAGCAGACAGATCATGTGGCACGAGGGGATTACGCTGTCATACAACTGAGCTCACTAATGCTGCTGGTACCTGCACGCAGTGGCCCTGCTCATCATATATAACCAGGAAGTTATTACTGATTGGTAAAATAAAGCAATGTTGCACTTCTTAAAGAAACTTCAATTTCCCACATTTTAGCAATGTTACGAGTCACCACTGAGTTACCTGTCAAGCTGAACAAAGCAGACCTCTGCAAGCCTCTTCAAGCTGATTCACTCTTCACCTTTCCAGGAAAACCCATATTCAAGCTAATGTGCAGGAAAACTCAAGTCCACAACATTCAGCTCTCAATTAGTGGCTATTTGTAATTAGCTACAAACGCTACATCAGAAGACTGCATCAGCAGTAACGGGCTTGAATCCACATAGTTTTTGAGGAAAAAAAAGTTAAGTCCACACAAGAAAACCTCTGCTGGCCTTCACCCACCCATGCAAACTAAGGACCATTGCTACGTCATAGAATCATCAAATACCAGGTTGGAAGGGACCTTGAGGATCATCTGGTCCAACTTTTTAAGGTAAGCTCTATATATATAGTTTAAATGAGCTGGCCCAGCACCCTGTCAAGCTGAGTCTTAATCTGTCCAGTGGAGGGGAATCCACCACGTTCCGTGGGAGATTATTCCAATCTCTGATTGTTCTCATAGTGAAAAACTTTCTTCTGGAATCCAATCAGAATCTCCCCAAGAGTAACTTGTACCCATCACCCCTTGTCTTCAAGACACTTCAAAGACTTCAGAGCATTGGCCAATGCGAAATCAGTAAGGGAAAGACAGCTTCTTCTCATTTTGAAAGTGAAAACTGACTCCTTGCTACACTCTTTGCTTCTGACAACAGCAGCATAGAGACAAGGGTAAGAAAATCACACCAGCATGAGAAACCAGGCAATACATTTTTCCTTGGCCTGGCACCCGAAAATGTAAGTAAGATGAGAACCAATATGCAAGACGGTGAGAAAAAGCAAAAGGGAAAGAAAAAAAAAAATTTAAATCCACTTCCTTTGTAAGCTTGTTGCGGCCAGGCAAAGGGAGGCAACTGTGGGGCCATCTACTCATCCTCCTCCACTGACACATGCCAATGTCTTTTTTGCCACGATGTAAGATAAGCACCAAGAGCCGAACGCCACAGCACAAACGTTTCAAGGCAACGTCAAGATATTGCAACGTGATTCATTTGTGGCTCCCAGCAGGTCTTCCCAAATGACAAAGTGTCTTGCCAGCTGCTGAAATCTTGGTACCGACACCAGAGACCTGCATTAAACGAAGAAGCGCTCCTGCTATTATTTCATCTCACCCTTCTGATGAAACATGTCCTCTTGCTTCATTTAAATAATTGCTCCATGTTACAGTAGCATCAGCAGGTACACATAGATCATCTTTACGTACCCTGCGTGTCTGAGGTAATGAGTCTGGAAATGGAAGTGGAGAAATGGTAAGAAAATGGGGTAGGCACCCAGCTGGGACAAGGCTGGTGGGCAGGTGTCAGCCCCTGCTCTGCTGGGAGGGCAGACACTCGTAAGGACATGAAGGGATCTTTATTTCTCCCCTCAAACAGCAGAAGATTAGCGAGGAGGCTGGAGACAAAAGAACATGGCCACATTTGAACCTTATTACTGCACACACATGGGAGCACATACACAAGTTTAACTGCACGGTTGTGATGAGTCCCTCACTCCCTAATGTGCCAAAAACTCGGCATGCTAGGGAAAATCAGGCAAAATTTCAACAAGACTAGAAAGCAAGCACAGTGGCCAAGGGAATAATTAGGATACGCTATAACAGGACACCTTGTGCTGCCTCCAACATGGGCACCATCCCCTTCTCCAAGATTTTGTGTAGCCCCTGGTTGGGTAGGTTCCCTCAAGTCCAAGAGAATGTCAGGAGGAACTTTCCCTTCCTTAGATAACATTTGGTTTTGCCACCAAAAGCACTGGCACATGTGGGACCTTCAGGAGGAACTGCAGCCTTCAAGCCCATACAACCACACAAAGTCCTTGGCTTCTGGAGGGGTGAATTCCAGACAGGGAAGAGGGGATCTTACTCATGTCTATAAATATCTGCAGGGTGGGGGTCAAGTAGAAGGGGCCAGGCTCTTGTCAGTGGTGCCCAGCAACGGCACAAAGGAACAATGGGTGTAAACTTGAGCATAGAAGCTTCCACCTCAGCAGGAGGAGAAACTTCTTTGCCGTGAGGATGACAGAGCCTGGAAGAGGCTGCCCAGGGAGGTTGTGGAGTCTCCTTCTCTGGAGACTTTCCAACCCCCCCTGGCTCTGTTCCTGTGTGGGCTGCCCTGGGTGCCCCTGCTCTGGCAGGGGGGTTGGACTTGATGATCTCCAGAGGTCCCTTCCAACCCCCACCATTCTATGATTCTATGAAACAGGACCATAAAATATCTCTTGGTATAGGAGCAGCACTGCTCCCATGCTTCTTTGCCAAGGGCCATCACTAGAACTATAGAATTGTTTAGGTTGGAAAAACTTTTAAGATCATGGGAGTCCAACCATTAACCCAGAGCTGCCAAGTCTAAAAAACTAAAACTTCCACTAAACCACGGAAGATGTGCAACAAATATGAGTAGATTCCATGTGGGATTTTTTTTTTCTTTTGTAGACCTTGAGAAAGATTTGCAAAGGGGAAAAAGAACCACAAATTTCAGAATGGATTTGATGTAGAGCTGGGGCAGGATAGAAGTCCACGTGGTAAAATAAGAAGTGTTTCTACTGTGGTTGCTTTAACAACTAGGAGGTGGAGCACGAGCAGCCTTAGTCTGGTTGGTTGAAGTGCAAATACAAAGTGAGGCCAGGCCCTATGAACGTCCCTGCAGCCCTGGGGTCTCCTCAGTGGGACCTGCTGAGAGGGGCAGCTGGGGGCTGTCAGGGAGCAGTGGGGAGCAGTGGTAATCAGAGAAGAAAATGTGTTTTTCTTCAGTCACTTCATGTGGGAACTACTGAACAGAAGGATTGCCAGAAGATGACGTAGCCTTTAAAAGTTTTGGGACCTTGGTGAACGCCCCCCCCCCCCCGAGTAAATTCATACACAGAAGCTTATCTGTCAGGAGTGTAATGCCCAGGCAAAGAAAAATGCTACTGCAGTCTGTCATTTGCTGCCATGCACCTACATACTACACAGATGATGTCTCTCAATACAGGAAGCATCAGTGATGCCTTCACAGCGTGTGCCAACCCACTCAGCATGACTGACAAGTAATTTTTTAAGTTTTTTTTTTTTTTTAATTGGCTTAGCTTTAGGAGTAACAGAATGCTAGTAAAAATGGTACCTCCCTTTTTAAACAGTAAACCTAGAAATTTATCTCTGATGGACTTTTCTTCTCCTTTTAGAGTCTCATTAAATGTTCAAAATTAGGTGAAATCCTATAGCTCTGCAGAATTTACATAGGAAAAAATAAATCCTAAAATGCAACCAGAAAAAAAGCCCCACCAAGTTACCATTCCCAGTGCAGAAACAAATTACCAGACTGAACTCAGAAACCACTACATATGGAGTTACTCAGACCAAGTTACTTCTGTAGAAGAGCAGATGTCAAGTACTTCAGTCCACTGAATTTTCCATCTTCATTTTCCTGATCGACTCTCTAGCTGAGGCGGATGAGAACGGAACCACTACTTTTCTAGCAGGCTGTGCTTTCACATGCAAGCGCCGTCTGCATAAAGGACCATTTTTAAATGTTTGTGCTTCTTCTTCAGGGTGGATTATAACACAGGTTCTATGCAGGTACACAGATGAACATCTCACTGAGCTCATGGCAGAGCCAAGAACAGGCATCATCCTTGGCTAGACTGGTTACAACCACAGCTCTCCTTGCCCCTACCCTTCCCTGCAGATTCACCACCCTTAGCACCAAACTAGTGCTGGGAACATCACCTAGGATGCTCAAGAGGATCATGTTTACTGGTCTTTGACCTGTAGCTCTGAGCTTGCTCTCTCTGCTACAAAGACAACCCATATCCAGCTGCAGATCCATGGAAAAGCCCCTTAAAATTAGCCTGTAAGCTCCATCTTATCAGGCTGTATTCCTCAGTGTACCCCAAACACAAACCACCTCACAAGAAGAAATTATCCATCAAGCTCGGGCAAGCATTGTGGCATAATATGCAGGGCTCCCAAAAACATGAATCCCTGTACTTTATACCCAGATGTGAAACTGTGTTTGGCATCTGGTGGGATTAGCTGTGCACCAGGAAAGAAAAATGTCTCTGTGATGAAAAGGTATCCAAAGTCCTGATCAATGTATAGCTTTTAAGAACAACCGCCACATTAACCAAAGAGCAGGGAAGATAAGCAGCTGGAGTATGAAATGCTGGAGGACTCCTACACTGGCACCTCAGCATATCATTAAGGCTTGGAACTAACATCTCCCAACTCCTGTAAAAGAGAAGCCTCTGGATTTACCTCCAGGAGAAATCACTTAATCACCATCTAACCTGATATAAAGACAGCTCCGTACAATGCAGGGGAGCAGCGAGGCATCTGGGGATTGATCAAAATGCAGTTTTACAGCAGAGGCACTGTGGGACTCCTTTTATTTAAAAGCAAACTTTCTCAATAAAAAAGGCCCTTTTGCAGGGGAAGACTAAGCCGCTCAGAAAATTCCTCTCTCATCCTCACAGATCACCACAGTATATTCTTTTAAGTCCATTACTGAAAAAAAAAAAAAGAACCCCCCCAAAAAAAACCCAAAACACAAAAACCCCACAACTTTTCAACATTTTCAGGTATACATGTTCCTTCTCAGCTTCATCTTGGGAAAAGCAAGGCATGTGGTTGTGTGCCAACAACTGAAAATCCTGTGCAGTCCACACCTTCAATGAAATCTTATCCCTGTGAGCTGTATGGAAAACTACAATGGAGTGCTTTGCTGGAAACACGGGTATATCTCACTGCATCTCTGATAATGCTTCGAAACTGGGAGCTCTATTTAGGGTATCATTTCCCTGGTGGAGGGTCACCCAGTAGCTGTGCCTAATATGAAAGCACTGTGCTTCCAATGAAAAAAAAAAAACAAAAACCAGCAACCCCCTCCCCCCCTAAAAAGAAAAAGCCAACAAAACAAAACAACAAATAAAGACGAGAATATTTTCCTACATTTCACATTTTCTCATCACTGGACACAGTACCAGAGGTGAACTCCCTCTGGTGAAGCCTGCCTGCTTTCCTTATGCATGGACTAGCCTCCTTCTCTTAGTCCCACTCATTTGATGGGACAATTATAAACCAAAGAATCACTTCAGGACATCAGCACTGACCCCACGAGTCAACTACCCTACTTCTCTGGTTTGTTGTTTGCAGATGTTTGTTGGTACTGTTTAAATGTTGGGGTTTTTTTGCTTATTTACACAAAATTTAAGCATTTTAAAAGCTCTAACTAAAGGATGATTACTGACACAGACCTAGATATGCACGTGCATCACTTGAGATGCCAAACGATATACCAACAGGGAGGTCCTGAAGCGTGCAGACCTTGGACCATAAATAACTCTTGGCAGAACCAGGGCCTGATTCTGTGACATACGATAATTTCCCTACGCATACATCCTATTCTCACTCCTCTGCACTTGTGCTCTTTTCTTCTCCCCCGATCACACTGCAACTCCCTACACCAAAAAACCCACAAAACAAACCAAAAAAAGGCTCAATCCACGTCGCGCAGCTATCTCATTGTCACATCTATTATTCAAGAAAGGTCTCATTGAATAAATGTCTGTTCAGAGGCTCTAAACAAATTTCATTTCTGAACACCACTGTCTGCAGCCCAGCGGGCCATTTCGCCAAGATAAGATCACACATTTAATCAAACGCTTCAAAAAAGAAATACACACCGAGTTTGCTTAATAACGTCAAATAATAAAAGTGCAGCACTGGCAGCATACTAATTTTTAGTGCTCTTTCTTCTTTGAGGGTTGTCTCAATAGACAAGGTCAACCGTACATGGGATTTCTTCTAATTAGGGTTTCTGGTAAAGGCTAGACCTGCTTACTCTCACCACTTAGCCATGGTTTTCCCTAAAATGAAGACATCTCTCTTTCATTTTAAATTAAATCATTGCACTATCCCACCCAAGTGCGACAGACAAACCCGCGTTAACTCCGCTAATTCAATAGAGAACGTAAATGAAAGACAACAAAACAACACATCTTTGTGGTCAACAAGGAACCACCCGCACAAACCTCTATAGTATAAAAGGAAAAGTGATTTACAGGAAAAAAAAAACCCACAACAACCAACCAACCAACAAACACGATTAGCTGCTTGGTGTTTGATTACAGCTCCTGCTGCAGCCCAGCAGAAACCTATTTAAGTTAGAAATTAGGAGTGGACTTGGCACCTCTAGGTCAACATATGCTTTGCCATTTATTTTACTGTAGGAATAAGAGGAGGAACCAGCTCAAACAAACAGCATTACACCACCATGACTGCAAAATAGATCCATCTAACTACAGACCAGATTTCTATGATATTCTACACTAATGTGCCTATTGCTTTGGCTGTGAATTTCCATTTAATTATTTAAGTTGCCAGCTTTACCACAATGCCTACTGCTGGAATAGGCTATGCCCCTAAATTACATGAACTTGGGAGGAACCCTGGACCCTCACTGTGCTCAAGCCTGCAGCTTGAAAAAGGGTCAAACAAAAGCTGGCATCCTCACCCTCACAGCATTGGCCCACGGGTTACGCCGGTCTGCCCTTTGCGCGCGAGGGATGAGGGAGCAACCAAGCGTAAAGGCATTGGAGAAGACAACCCCCCCATCTGCTGCTCCCAAATCTGGAGGGGACAAGCAGCGAGGCAGCTCTTAGATGTATTCCCCACCGTGAGCCCATTCTCCCCACCGCAAACGTCCCCACAGATACTGGGGAGGTCCAGATTCTCCCCACAAATGGGAGAATGACAACTGCTTAGTTCAGGTCGGCATAACCAACCTCTTGAGTCTACTGGCTGAAATCTTGCTACAGCTGCTTGAGTTTTACCCGACATCTCAACCCCACTGCAAATGCAGAGCTGCTCCGGTGGGGATACCCTCGCACACCCATATCTCTGGTCAAAACAAGGATACCTGCATGGCTGTAATTCCCTTGGTGCATTTCAGCCTTCCTTTGGAAAACTGAGGATGTTACAGGGAGAAGTGCTCCCCACTCCAAAAACTGAAACTCCCTGAGCAGACTTTTGAAAAGACTCATTGCAAATTGGTGACCTATTTCAGGAGATCTAAAAAGTGCATCAGGATCATAACTGTGGATCACTATTGGTCAGAAGTTATCACTTTATGCAGCATAATCACTGTATTTCAAAAACCTATCAGGAGGGATTTTACAGGAGGGATTTTACATCATTTTGGAGTCATAACAAATAAAACAGCAAGTGGAGTGTTACTGCCCTTCTTCAAAAATAATAGTAAGGAAAAAAAGACACACAGCCACTCCACAAACCTGCCTCTATTAAAGAGAATCCAAAATTGCATTCTCCTGAAGAAGTCTCTGCTGTGGGACCTGCAAGTGCAGTAGTCACATCATAATTTCCCTCGGAAGGAAAGGGGATATACACAAACCACATTTCCAAATGATTAAAGGCCTTGATTGCAATATCCTAAAAGCAAAGGAGTAACATTTTAGATGACACACACAGTTCCAACGAGGCTGTCCTGAGCTACGATGTCCAGTAAACTGTGGTGTGCTGGAAACGAGATCTGTTCTCTGGATACTCTGCCTGAGCCATCCACTACAGGATTATGGATCAGTTTTGCTTACCTCCAGATAGACTTAATAGAAAAAGTAATTTAGAAAAGAATCCAAAAGCCTTTTGTTACAAGAAAAAAAAAAAAAGGGAAAAAAACTACAAACAAACAAAAAGATGCAAAAGAACATAGTGACAAAAGTGGGAAATAAGGATTTGCATTACACAGCGGATATTTCTGAATACAAAACTCACAGGATATATATTGCTGGAAAAAAAAAAAAAACCCAAACAAAAAACAAACCACAAACAAACAAAAAACCCCAAGAAAACCCACAACAAAAACCTGTCCCCTTTGAAGTAAGTGATGGGAACTTGCATCATTTCAAAGTGACGATGTGTCAGTCGGTAACACTCACATGCAAGGGCAGCGTGACAGAAAAGGAGTTAACGTGATCCCTGAAATGCTCCTCAACTCTCTCCAACAGTGAAACTTATTCAAAGCAATGAGTGCTTTTTTTTATTTTTTTTTTTCCCCCTTTCCCCCAGCAGTCTTTGGAACAGAAAGGAAAACAAGAGAAAAAAAAAAAATAAGAAAAAAGGAAGAAAGGAAAAAAAAAGGATAAAAGAAAGAAAGAAAAAAAAGAGAAAAAGGAGGGGGAAAAAAGAAGAAAAAACCCTAGGGAGCTATTGAAAACCTTACAGGGTTAGCTGTCACTGGAATGCATTGGAGTATTCAGGGTACCCACCCATGCAGAACATCAAAAACTGGGCTCAGGTCCCTCCCCTATTCTCAGAGGCTCAAGCCAAGGTTGGTTTGCGCCAGGGCGCTGAACAGCGAGGCAGGGCAGTGCCTCTGCAGGGCAGCACCTCTGCAGGGCTTCTCCGCAGCAAGACCCACCGACCAAACAGAACAGGGGGGTCATTTCTGCTTAATGCTTCCCCTTTTCTCCTGGCGTCCTCCCACACAGCACGCCAGGTACACTAGGAAAAAAACCAACCGACCAACCAGTCAACAGCTCGGCAGGTCCTGGTGCTGGGTTCTTCTGAGCTACATCCCCCATCTAACCAGCCCAAAGTTAGCTAACGTCCTGATCTCTAACACAGCCCTAACTCCTGGCTTGCAGGAAAATGCTGACACCCCTGAGAACACTGCAAACAGCACTTCTGTGACAGTGACACTTCCCTTCTGCACTCCGAGGGCAGTGAAACAAATCCTCGTTGAGGCAGGCTCGTGATCAGCAGCTTCAGGATGGGAACAGGCTGCTACACCAAATAAGCAAGGACCGGTACCAACTCTGATAAAACGTGGCTGCTCAGTATTTCTGAAAATGGGGTTGTTTTATTTTGGTGCCAGGCTACAGACTGAGCAACACAGTTCAGATGTTACAACTGCAGCCCCATGTTGTTACTGCCCAGCACTGCACCTACGTCTCAGCCACTCAAAAAAGAATCAGAAAATCAAGAGGGAGAGAAGTTTTTAGAGCAACAGAATTAAAAAAGGAGTCTCGGCATCAGCACCATCATTTCACAAACAAAACCGATGTATGCGCACACACGGACATACAGATGCAGGTACAAATATTTGGGGTAATTCTTATAAACCCCTTTTTTACTCCCCCAAGCTTGACAGGAAAAAAAAATAAAAATCAGAACTCTGTCTGTTCCCCAAATCGTGATATTTATAAATCTATGTGTCTGCATATAATAAATGGACATGCTAAGACTGCATTAGTCAGAATGTTTCTATCCCTCTCATTTTTAAGTGTCTGTAACTAGAATTGTGGTTCCTGCAGAGTGGGAAAGGGGCTTCTTTTTAAAAGTCATATGCATTGTAGGCAATGACTGTTACAAGGGAACCCCTTGTCACTGGTATAAAAGGACTTAATCCTATCCAGAGGTGCCAGTTTCGGACCAGAGCTCTTTTCGGAGCGGCACTATTCAGCTCTGGCACCTTTGCACAGGACTTCATAGTAGGGCAATTCACTATTATATTTTAAAGCACTGCTCCTACAAAAGCACAGAGAGTCCCATTTCCCTTCATTTTAGCTCTGCGCTGCCGTAACAAAACATTCATGTTGATCCTTTGTATTTATGATATTTCACTTCAAAGTTTTAGTGAGGCGCAGCTCCATTGCTAAGTTCAAAATCAATGACCTTACCTGGTATAAATCAATGCAACTGCAATCAAGTCAGTGAAGCTATTACAATTAGTAGTAGCAGAACTATGATCCAACCTACTCAAAACATTGTGCAAAACATTTCAAACCTGTTCCCTGTCAGGTATTCACTGCGATGAACTGAAGTTGTGCTACAGACAGGTTTGTAACCACTGAAATAGTTCCTATATAGTTACTCATATGTTGACTAGGTGCTTATAAAGTATTTCTTTTAAAAATCCTGGTAATGCGAGGCCACGCATCAATGGATGCTCTGTAGAAGTTTATTACTATTAGGCATTTAAATGAAATATATAACTTCATACTGCCTAATTAGGACAGGTTCCAAACGCTGCTTTGCTTCCTTCAGAATAGTATCTATTTCATGACCCTTGAAACAGAAAGCTGTCAAGTCTCAAGTCAAAGTGTCTTGATTTTAATCTGCTGTTTTCATAAGCAGATTTTAGAAGTATGCACAGATTTCAAGTCTTCACCTGTGCACACAGCTTTGCTCAGCCTGAAATGCCACCTCTGGCAAAGACATTACAACACAATTAGTAGAAACAAAAGGCTGAAACAGGGGAATGTTTTGGAAAAGACAACATATCTGACTTTCTGGAGCATCTTCCCATCACAAAGAAGCCAACAGAAGCGCTCCATCCACTACAGCAGGAACACCACTGCAGATGCAGTGATACCTGCCTTGGATAAGGGTGGGCCTGAAGAAGTAGAGATGAAAAGCTTAAAAAGGAGGGGAAGGAAAAAAAAAAAAAAAAAAAGGAAAAAGAAAAAGAAGACAGAAGGAAAAAGGCCATTTAAAAATGGTTTAGTCCTCATTTCTCTGCTAGTGAAAAACAGGTTTCAGACAGGCTAGTAAAAAATCCCACACTAAGCAGTGCTTAGTGAGTAAAACAGTGCTCCAGAACACAACTGAAATGAAACTTTCATTGCCTGAAAAGACTGGCTACCTTGGTATAGCTACAGCTGCTTGGTACAATGGCTGATAAACTCATCTGCATTACAGGCAAAATCAGAAGGCTCTAGGAAACCGCTGAAGCAAAAGTGACAGTGTCAAGGTGTCCTCACAGAAGCAGTCTTAAAGATGAATGCTTAACTTGCACCCAGGAGACACAGGCATTGCAGACTGCACGCTGGAGAGATTATCTAGTGAGGAACGTAAAACAAGCATTACACTGCAAACTCAGAGGCTAAAAACAGGCAATGGGATAACGTCTTAGAATCACATCACAGATTTGAGTAGGAGGTGGTTTCCTTGACATTAAAGTAGCCAAGAATTCAAAGTAGATGCTTAGAAGCAAGTTCCTCCTCCTCCTACTTCAGCAGCCTGCTCCGGGAGCTTCCACTGCCTGCAGGCACCGGGATGCTATCAGGGATTGCTGGAGCCTACCAGCACTCACAAAATGATGGCACATTCACACACGTCCCAAGCAGGGACTAAAAAGCCTGATACTAAGTGCTGGGTCATTACAAAAATTTGCCAAGGTAGACATGACCCCAGGTGATGACAGAGGCCAGCATGCCAGACTGCCTTGCCTGGGACAGCTCCATTCCTACAAATAACCCACTGTTATAAATGACATCTTTTCTAGCTCTCCATCCTACAGACACCTAAAAGCATTGCCTATAGACACAGCAGAGACTGAAGTGTGTATGTACACTCCAAATCTGGCATCACAGCGCATTCCTAGGATCCACATCCTAGCAGGATGGCATCTATTGAATAAGAAAGGGACCAGCTGGGAAGAACTGGAGTCCACATGAACTACAGTAAAACATCTCTTCAAAACTTGAATGCTCACCAAGTTCATCCCAACCTGATAAGCAGCCCATCGTCAGAAGTGGCAGGAAAACACTTCTTTATTTTGCAGGGCTGTCTTGGTGTCTCACTATTGTCCCAAGCAAGACATCAATACTGTAAGGCCTTGCTCTCAGGTCACCAGAATCCTTGAGCTGTTCTTACAAACCTCTCCTGTGACGTGCGCACGTGCTCTAAGGAGTAAGTTTTATCAAAATCACTACAATCACAGCATTGGTCTGGTTCCACAACCACCAAGTAATGTAATTAAAAACAAACAAACAAAAAAAAAAACCCAAAACAAATGAAGCAAACAAAAAAACCACACGCGCAAAAAAACCCACACAACAAAACAAAACAACCTTATTCAAAACATAAAAAGCCTTGGTTTAGTTTCTCCCTGATTTGTTCTTGTTCCCTGAAAATTCCATCTCTTTCATAAATCTTCAGCCCATCCTTTATACTGTGTCACGCATGAAATAGCTTCCTAGTCAATCTACACCAGTCCCAACACTATTAGTATTAAAATCTGTAATAATAAATCACCTGTTCCCAGGACTACTCCATTTACAAAGGCTTCATCTCATTTACTCGTGCTGATCCACATGCTCGTGTTCTGGAGGCGAAAATCCTGATGGCAGCATCAGGCCTTCCAACTGACATGCTGACCAAAGCTAAAGGTCATGCACATCCCTCTCCGGTCCTGGCCAATAAGTCAGTCCACACGACTCTAGATTTTTTTTTATTTATTTCTACAACAGCCCTGTGATACCAGGCAGCATGCAGGCACCCGGCCAGCTCCACGCACGTGCCAGCATCCTCACCTACAAACCAGCCTGCATTTTCCTCCTGGACAGCAAAGGCTTTATTTTCACACCGGTGGGCAGGGCAATTCGTTTACTGCTGCAGGAGGAAGAAGTCTTTTCTGCAATTAACGCCAGGATAGGCGAGCCACGCGTCTTCACCACATCACCCCCAGTGAGGAACGTGGTGCCTCTGGCACCCCAACCTATGGGACGCATGGCCGAGCATCAGCTACAGCAAATAGAGAAATGGGATTGACCCAGGAGGCTCCTGGGGATGAATTCCCTAGGCTGAGACACAAGCTGCTCCATCATCTCCGGAGGGCACTGAGAAACTGAAACCCCAGCTCCTATTTTTGTCAAACAAAACATCTGAGTGAGGACTTGCTAACCTTAAACTTAATAAATACCATTAAAATCTCATTGCCCCACAAAGCAGGGCTCGGTGTTTTCACTGTCATCAATCTGCACTGACATTTAGCTTGCTCTGGAATTAAATGCAAAATTAAACGTAACAGCCTCCTAACAGCCCCCAGAAGAAAAGGGAAAATTCATATTTTATTAAATAATAAAAATCCCATGGAACTCACAGGCCAACACTAGCTTCATAAAAACTTTATAAAAACAGTCTTGCTGGAAACAGACATACCAGGGATTGCGTCCACTTTCTTTTTTGCTAGCAAGTAACGAGACAACAGTCACTTTATAGTAAGCCAAGCCTAAATAGGGAAAAAGTACTCTTAAGGAGCTGGAACAGGAGCAGCCACAACCACAACAAGGGGGACTGAATCCATCTGAGAGAACTTTTACCTTCAGAAAAAGCCACGGCTTTAGAGTGGAGCCCTAAGCTCAACTCTGTCACCCAACATCGGCACGAGTGCGCAGACCTTCTCCCTTCCTGGGTTGCTTTTCTTAAGTGATGACTGCAGACTTTTTGACAGCAGACTGTTTTAACCTGCAACACCTGGTTTACCCCCATAAAAAAAAAAAAAAACAAACCTCCATGGAAGAATTTTTCCTAATGAATACACAGTAGAAGACTGTTAATATTGCAAAGCCCGGGAAATGATGATAAACGAGCTCTACAAACCACACACTCAATAGCAAGCAGGCAGCATTAGCTGCTCTCTTTAAGAGCGGGCATTCCACAATGAAAATGGATTCTTTTTAATTTTATTTTATTTTTAACTCCAGGGATTTTTTTTTTTTTTTGGTCAGCTTTGAAAATCTTGATGCAACACTCTGGAATAATCAGTGCTATAATACAAACAGAAAACCGCAACAACCAGGCTACCTAACTGCTTTATATTAAGACACAGATGTCATTTTCGCATTTTCAACCCTCTTTTTTTTTTGCATCTCAGCCTCCTCCTAAGCAGCTAGCTGCCTGGAACCAGGACTGGGAGAGTGGAAATGCTAATACCACCTAATGAGTGATCTAAACAGGAAAGTCAATACAACAGCCGAGGGTTGTTTTGGCTAAAGTGATGAACGCTACAGCGACAAGCAGACGACAATCTATTGCTTTTGGCCGTATACGAGTCGTTTTAACTATTGCAGAGAAGAAATCACATGCCTGTAAAGAACGGGAGAGAAAGAGAGACTCCTTTCCTACCTCGCCATCCTTCCCACAAATCTAAAGATCTGCCTGTCTACAGGCAAAAAGGGTGGAAAAACAAACCCCAACATTTATCAGGGGGAATAGGCTGTTTCTGTGTTCAACTCCGGACACAAGGCTGCTGACCAAAGTCAGTCCTTGAAGGCAATCCCCCAGATACTCAGGGCACATTTCTGGGGCACTGTACCTCCATCTTCATTAGCAATAAAGGGCACCAGCTCAAGGTAGGCTCCATAGACTGGGAAACACTCTCTGGCTCATGGCAAGGGAGCGATCATCAGCCTTATGCCTTACAATCACATTTCCAAGTTAAATGGTCAAAAGATGATTGCAAGGGCAACACAAATAATTATGCAAGCAAATAACTCAAGAGTTTAGGTTTGGGGTTTTTTTTAAGTATTAAAAAAAGGCAATTTTCTTGCTCCAGCCGTTTGTACCAGCTCTCTTGCTCAAAAATGCCTCTAGCAAATGCCAGCCCTATACCGTCGGAGCCGGCAAAGGGAATCTCACAGGCAGAAGGTGGGAAGCTCTGAACATCCTTAGCACTGCATCTACCTGGACTGTACATTTCCCTCTCTGGCTGCAAGGGAAAGGGGAGCTCACACCTACCTGTAACCCGGGGCTGCTGGGCTGGATGCAGACCTCTACTCTTACCACCCCATATCCTCGCACACACGACCCCCAGCTCACACACCCCCCCCACCCCCAATTCGGCAACATCCCCACCCATGTCCCCTGCCCACCCTCTGCCTCCTGCTATGCAGGAAGGCGACTGCTTCGAAAGGCACCCTTCAGCAATTAAATAGAAACACAGATCCACGAAGGGGTGGGCATGAGGACGGGGGGGGACACGGCATATATAACTCAGGAATTTCTCAGTGTAACACCAGCAAACCCACAGATACAACGTGATGCCTTCCACAGAAAAACAGAAAGGAGAGCAAAGAACAAAACCTACCATGTCTCCTCCATCTACCCACTGCCTTCGCCACCTTAGTTGTCCACAGCCAAACCCAACTGGAGCCTACAAAGCATTTCACAACTAGCAGCACACCCCTTGTCCCTGCTGCCCACCCCCAGCATGCAGACCCAGAGAGACGCTCCTCCGTTACCTGGAGGATCCAGCCCCCATGAAGGTATTACGAAATAATTCAATCCAAGCGTGCGCCCAGGGCAGCCGGCACCCTTCAGCCCAACGCAACCGGGCGAGGGTGCGACTGACAGCCAGGCAAGGGCTGCTGAGCATCCATCCGCTGGGTGGTTAGTTACCTTTAGTCACCTCCGGCTCCTGAGATGCAACCCATCAGTTCCTCAACAACCTGCAGCAGGGAGCTGCTGCCACAATCCAGCCATTAAAACCAGCGGTGGGGGTAGGAAGCAGACCTGGCCACAGTACCAAAGCCCCCAGCCAGGAGGAAAAGGTGGTGGGGGGGTGGATGAGATGCGAGGAACGTCCCTCAAGGAAGGAAAAAATTTTATATATATATATATATATAAAAAAAAACAGAAAGAAAGAAAAAAATAAATAGAAGGAAAAAAAGG
>JANHGN010027217.1:0-30140 GCA_024605025.1 Megaceryle maxima
CAAGATAAATAACAGAATTTTTCAGAGTAAAACTTCCCACCTTCTAATGGCATTCCTTTTATATTCAGACATTTGTGTCAGCTGCCTTGAAGTTTTTACTGACTTTGAGAAGGACTGGAGAGGAGATAGAGACTTACTGTCTTTGATTAGATTTATCTGTATTTCATGGTGGATTTTTAGCACAGTTACTGAAGTAAAGTCGGTTGGGTTTTTTTTGGTTGGTAGTTTGGTTTTTTTTCCTCTCCTACAATTGAAAGTGTCTGGTAAATTACAGATTAAATTTTTATGAGTACAATAAAAATTTGAGTCCTTTTTACATTACTCCTGATTGACTTACAGGAAGAATATAGTACAGATGCATCTTTATATCAGGTAGTCATCTGCATGCTCTGTCTTTGTAAGCTTTTTCATTAATATGTGAATTGGTTGAAATCAATTCTAAACTGACTTTTGTTAACAAATATATCCCCTCCTTTCCTTTATACTCTGTACATAGGTCTTTCATATTGACAAAGACTTAATGATTGATTTTGATAAACCATTAAGAGCATTCAGAGAGAGCAGTCTTGTGATAAAACCAACATATTTACTCATCAGGACTTCAGAATTTTTATAAGGAAGCAGGTTCTCTAAAAACTTGTAAACAAGTGAAAAATCAACACAGTCTTGCATACAAACCAGGAGTCGTTTTGAAAATAGAATCACTCATCTTGTAGGGTCTTATATTGTTTTGGAAGAAATAAGCCTGGGAATCCACTTAAGTACCACTAGTGACCATAAAGGTCAAGGCTCAGGACCAGACTGACATGACTTTCACACATCAAAGAGGCGACAGATGACTAATGTTCAAACACTCCAGCAAATGACCAAATGACCTGTTCTTCTGTGGTAAAGTGATAAACTCCACAGTATGTTTCACATTGGAAAAAAAATCTTTTTCTTCCAAGATGATGTCAGCTAAGCCATACTGAACAATATTTGGGAAGTATGAAAAAAGACATGTTCCACACAGCCGTTTCCTCTGGTTCAATCTTCTGCTACCTTTTAGCCCAGAACAGTAACAACTTATTTACATCAACTAGAAGAAATAAACCTGTTACCTGTACAGGGATGGCCCTTCCTGAGTTAGTCTTACTTGCAATTTATATTGTGTTCTGGTTTTATTTCACAAATAACATCTTCCATCAAACTGACAAGTTCTTTTTTTTTTAACTTGCTTCCATAATAAATATCCCACCTCTTAAATCTGTTTTCATTAGCAAAGACATGGGTGAGGCAGAAAAGGCTTCTACGTGGGCAGAAGACACTTTCATTTTCTGTAGCTGTTGTCTAATGTTTTTTATTTGTGTTTTTACATCAGTTCAGCATAATGCATCTTATTATGACTGACAGGTCTGTAATGGGATTTTTTGCTAGTGTCATCAGGTTTCAGAAAAAAGAGACAAGTTTTACCAGTTTTGACCTGTAAGCATTTGTCAACACTGAACTTAGAAATTACTGTGTATCTTTCAGCTACTGGTTTGTTGCCAGATGTAAGTATGCTGGTAATCACAACACTGTAAATTGATCCATTTTGCTTTCTTCACTTTTCTTAAATTATTTTCTCTGTTCAGATCTTCAGTGAAATTCCTGCTCACCTGGCTTCAGACCAGAGACACAATTTCCACTTACACAAGGATTATCGTGTAAGACTCTTTTTGTTGGTTTTGTTTTGTTTTGGTTTGTTTGTTTGTTTGTTTTTAACTACCTCCAGACTTGCTTTCTTTTTGATTCCATGATGAATGGATGATGATTCCAGATGATCTGTCTTCTAGCTTATAGTGTCTTCAAACAGAAAACAATGTAATCAGTATTATACAAAGACATTTCTACTTTTTATATCAAATTCATAAAGCTGAAAAAACCCAAACAACAAAACCAGCTTTTGTTGAACCAAAATGATGATTAATAACCTTGGGTTTGGAAAATGAAAAAGACTCAGATGTTTGTCTAAGATTTTTTTTTGGTTGGAGTTTTCTACCAAAAACTTCCAGAAAAAATACATTCTTTGTCTGTAGATTTTGAAAATCAGAAGGTTTGGGGTTTGATCATCAAATGATCAAAATGGATCATTTTTTGGAAATTGAGATTTTTGGAAATTTGGGGTTGTTTAGATTAGAATGAATCTGAACATTATAATAATATTACAGTAATATTTCAATAATACTATTGTTCACAGTATTGAAAAAAGTTGATGGATTTGAACCAGTTTTCAAGGAAAAGGCATTTGTATCCAAAGAAAATCATTTTCTGAGAAGAAAAATTACTTCAGAATAGAAATGCCTCTCCCTGGTGAAGGCATGCTCTCCCAAGCAGGTTGAGGCTACAATGGGAAATAAAGGAAAATCCACAGAGCTGACATTTATGACTGAACAGTTGTGTTGTTAAACAGAGTACTTTGATTTCAGATCTATCATTTTTGTAATGCTCATTGAAGCTAAATGGATTTTTAAAATCCAGTTAATAAATCCCAAGAACGTGTTTTGGTATGGTTAGAGTAGATGGGTGCTTGGTGTTTGCCCCAAACATTGCTGCAAAAGCAAAATCAGAGGAGAAAAGTCCAGTTCCATATCCCTACTATGTGTTCTGTCTGCCAAGTTGTATTTCAGTCAACATTGCCCTTTGCTTTAAACAGTGTAATTAAAAGTTAATTACCTGGCAAATAGTAAGTGATATAGAATAGTAATACACCACAATATCCAATTATTAGGAAGCTGTTAAGCCCCTTAGATAATCATCAGCCGCAAATAAACAAACAAGTGATCAATCAAGTGCTCCAGCTAAAAATGCACAAGGTCTGCGAGGAATGGAAGAGCCAGTGCTTTATGCTACTCCATTTCCAAAGATTAAAATAAAACCACAAAACAACAAAAATCCAAACACTGAGGTTAATTTCAGATGCTATTGAAACACTGCTTTTTGCAGACCAGAGAGAAAAGCTACTTGTCATATCCAGCACTGAAGGATGCCATGGTGAATGCACAAGTGGCAGTCTGCATTACCATCCAGAACATGGCAGGAGAGTATGAAAAAAAGAGTACCAGGAAATCAGCTGGGAAAGAGCCAAGCACAAAATGATGAAAAGATCACATTTCCTGTATTTTTTGTCAAAAGCAACAAGAAGAAAAAAAAGAAGAAAAAAAAAAAAGAAGACAATCAACTTGTTTTCTTTTAAAGAACTACCAGAGAAAGATAAAGCTTCATACCTTCTTTAGTTTCTTCAGATGGACAGACAGACAGACACACCATAATGGCTGGTTAGCAGCTGCACAAAGTGGCTATTTTTACATTAACACCTAAAAATACCTGTTTGATAGTCAAAAACCTGAGCAATGTTTGACTATAGCAACATTTATAAGAGGAATTGTAAACATATGTGGGTCTGCTGCTATTGGATATGCTTTACAGAGTGATAAGGAATATTTAAATAAACTAGAATATTAAGGTTTCCAGTCTCCACCGAAAAAAAACCAAAAAACAAGAAAAGCACCAATAGATGTGTCCTTCCCGTCCCATCTCATTCCCAGATCATTCTGGTTAAAATTTGTTTCTGGAGAAACTTTTTTTAACTGGTAGCTTCAACTGGCTGAATTTAAAACCTCAAAAATAACTAGAGATGCTATGAACTAATTTAATAAATGAATATAGAACATTAAACCTCAGTTAACAGTACATGTCTAGGGTTTTGAAAGTCACAGTTAGAGAAGCAGCATGTGGGTTGATCTGGGGGAAGCCATGATTAACATTCAGTGTTAACACCACTAAATGACAAGTGTTTGTCTCCTGCATTTTTCCTGCAACTCAAAAGTTTTTACAGCTCATGTAGCATTCAATTAAACCTAAAAAACAAAATGTCGTACAGAAGAGAGTGTAAGAGGAAAGGGATAAGGTTTACAAGTGTTGGGCCTAATACTGATCATTGTTACACTAGTTTTCTAATACTGATTTAAAAAAGAAAACATTAATTACGAGATGAGAAATAATAACACATTTATTCATTTGACCATCTATTTCTTCCTATAGTGATCACCCAAAAAATCATATTTTCTAAAACTATTTCAAATTTATGACTTTGGCTGTTCCAGAATTCATTGACATTTTTATTTCTTTAAAGGTGATAGAAGAATTCAGACTTATGGAAACTTAAAAAAACCCCAACAGAGGCAGAATCCTCTGTTGATATTCAATGATCCCATATAAAAAAAAAAAAGAAAAGAAAACAAAACAAAACAACAACAACAACAAAAACCTGAACAGGAGAAATCTGCCCTTGATATGTGATTTATACAAGAAAAGAAAAGAAAAAAAAAAAAAAAAAAAAGACTAGATACTGAACACCATGAGAACATTTTTTATAATTAGATTCTTCCTCTGCTTACACTCAACCAAGGTCAATCCCGCAGTCTTTCCAAACAGGCTCATCTAATAGGAAAATGCAGAAATATCTCTGTTGCCTGTTTATATAGTTTCTTCCTGCTTTGATAATTGCATGGTGAATGTCACTGCATTTGAGTTTCTGTAATGTTTGGTAGAGCTGAGTCTTAACACAGTGAGGAAACCACGTGGCATTAGAATGTATGCCTCTACTTAAAGCAACTGCCTCTTCTGCTAAACAGAACCAATAATTTAAAGCTTCTTGCTCTGGAGAAAAGGCATCCTGAGAGGTCATGTTGTATTTTGAAATCAGATATTTCAGACACTTTGATATTTTATTAGGTCATATGATGGTGCAAAGGCCTAAAATACTTTGGACAGGAGGAATGGATTTATTTTTCTTTTTAACAGAAAAATTTGAAATGTACAAATTTAACTTCCACACATGTTGAAATATGACTTAGAAAGGGACATGTCTGCTCTCAATTTTTATCCCATGAGTACTGGATCCAAGGTATGTTATTTCAGCCTGTGTTGTTCCTTCTGACTAGGTAGTGCTTTAGAAGTTTGGAACAATAAATTTTTCTGTCAGTGACATACAAAACTTAATTCCCTAGAAAAAATAATTGTTCACTTAGTTGCCTTACATGCCATACATGTATGTAAGACTCTGCTTCCTGCTGTATATAGATAAAGTATATTAGAGAACACTGAGGTCATCTCCTTATAAGAGGTAACTCTTTGTCTTTGGTATTAATTCCGATTAATGACACATGGAGCGAGTTCAATCAGACAGCAGTTTGCTAACTACCCTGACAAACAAGAAGATACTGAATGAACCAACTATTTCACTGCTTTCCCCACAGTCTGCACCATTTGGTTCTCATTTACTAGGCCACCAAGCTCAATTAGGATCCTTCATAACAACCTGTCAGTCAATCTCTTAAAACCCCTGTATCTGTCACAGTGGACTTCTCAATGTCTTTTCAGTCTCTTCCCTAAGATACACGAGTGGGTTTCAAAGCATTAGTGCTGATATTTACTGATGCTAATGTTTTCTTCTTCTTTACCCACAATAATACTTGTTGGCTCTATCCTGAAGTCCAGCTACATTATCTCTTGTATTTGGTGCACTTGCCTCAGTTACCAGGTTCAGCAGGAAAGGTGTGAGTAGAAGCATTGGATGAAAAAAAAACCAACCAAACAAACAAAAAAGAATAAAAATATCAAAGTCATCTTTATCTACTATGTGAGTAACAAAATCTAAACCAGGTACTCTGACAGAAACCGGCCTGATTTGTTGACCGACAAACAAATAAAATAGCCTGAAATGAAGAGCAGTGTTGCAGTTAAATTCCGAAGTGCACCTTTACAGCTGGACTCCAGACTAGGCTGGTCCCACTTTGTACTCATGCACTCAGGTGGTGATGGAATGAGGCAGAGGAATCCAACACTCTGATGTGTGGGTAAAGCCATATCCCCAAGAAGATGGTAGTTGGAGGAAGAGATTGCCTAAGGAAATGGGATCACTTTTTTGAAGTACAGTTAACTGATCCAATTTGGCTTTCTAAAAGATGACATTTTTAACACATACAGTTTCGAAACATAGCAATAAAAGAAATGTGATAGCTGAAGAGCAATTGTGCAAGCACAGTGTCAGCAATGACAAATCCCCTATTTTACTATAAAATACATTAAGGGATGTACAAGACATTAATTGGTTAAAATACATTATTGATTTAAACCAAGTGGAAAATAACCTCCAGGAAGTGAATGGAAGCATATAGACAGTGTAAGACATAAAAGATACTGATTAAAATGGCAAGGTTACCTAGAGATGTTTGAATAAAAAGATTATTAAGTCACAGAAATATTACTGAATATTTCTGGGATAATTATTTCATAGGTGTTTGAAATCTGTAATGATGTACAAAGTTGATGATGACAAAACTGGGAAAATATGGAAAAAAGGAATGAAACCACTGTGATATAAGAAGGCAACAGAGGAAAACTCTATACGCAAAACATAATGAAACCAAATTGCCAGAGAAGAATAGGAAAGTATGGAGCAGACAAGTAATAAGAGCTGTAGAAAGTAAAGAACAAAATCTTACTTTAAGATTTTATTGTAGCACTTTAAAAGGAAATTAAGCAGAAACTTTTAGTTCAATCAGAAAATCTTAAGACATTCATAGAGATGCAACAATACTACAAGTCAAGTAGGTAGGTAGAAAATGAGGTTTTTTTTCTGGGAGTTGGAGCATAAGGATGAGAAAATAGTGACTAATGAATAAAGTTTGACTGATTTTTTGGAAAGAACTGTGATGAAAAGGCAGTGTATAGTCCTTTTGCAACATGGTTTGACAAAAATGAAGTTTGAGTCTAGTATGAAGCAATTGGAAATGTGCATGGAAACATATGAGCAAGACTGGGAAAAACACCTACCTGGAAAGCATGAGAAAAGAAGAGAATTGACAATTACTGATGAAAGCATTTAGCAAGGTTCCATGCTCAGCTCAGAATAAATGGTCAAAAATGGTAGAACATGTACCTGACTGGATTGTAGATGTTATTAAAAGAGCATAGCGAAGAAAGCAACTGTACTTACTTATGACCCAGAAGGTCTTAGTGGAATTATTAATGCAACAGGTATTATTCAAAAATCATGAAAGACAATACAGGAACAAAGTATTTACTGCCTCTGGGATTGTAACTGTAATCCCTACTGGTCTCATACTGGCTGAAGGAAGAAGCGGGAACCAAGAGTCTCAGTCACAGTCTTTGGTCAGCAGCGGAAGGAAGCAGCAACGCAGAATTCTGAGAGGCACAGCTTAAGTGGTATTAGCAGCCAAGGGCTCCACAAGCCATGGAATCAGTGTATATCAAGTCCAAGAAGAAAAGCAGAAACCAAAATTCAGCCAAATGGGTCAGAAAGCTGAAAAATCCTTTGGATCCAAGCATGGAATAAATTGCATAATACTGATTATCTGTGTTCTGCTAGGATCTTTCAACAGGAATATTGCACTGGCACTGCATAAATTGGAAATTCATACTGCTATAAGATAAATGCTCCTTCACTAAAGGACCTTTACAGTGACCTCTAAAATATTGAGGAAGGTAAGAACCTTAGGTGAAGACTGACTTGCGTTAGAGGTTCTACCACTGAATTTCTCTTCCCTTAAACGAGAGAAACAGTACTAATATTGCTTTAGATAACATTGCTTTAGATAACCTTTCTGGCAATATAAACTCCCAGAAAAATTTTCACCCCAGGCATTGAAAGTTCTGTGGCAGACTCCATTTCTTCAGACTTCCCAAAAGTCCCTCCCATTCACCAGTATCATCAACCATGCCAACTACCATCCGTGAAGAACCTTGTCCGCTCTAATGAGGGCTCTTGTCTTATGTGTGGGAAGTTTTCGTGACAGTGGAGGCTGTAGAGCATACAGCCTGAGCTTCCTTCAGGGAATTGGAAAACAGATGCCCTAGGACCAGCCAGGGGATACTTCTGCAAATACTAATACAAGTTGTCTGACAATTTGACTTTAAGCATGTCCTGAGACAGCAATGCAGATACAACCAAAAACACGGAGTTAGCACTCAGTCTTTGCAGACTTTGATCATTGCAGACCCTCCTCACCCACCAGAATATCCAGTCCTTTTTGTGATAGCTCATAGCTGCTCCACAGTCAACTAAGTTCCCTTTATTTTAACTCACTTCCTCAGATACCTCTGGCTTTCTGAACAGAGGTCTTTATCTTCCTTTTCTTAGCTCCACTGCCTTCCAGTCTTGCATAATTTTAGAGGAGAGGGGGGAAAAGAAGCAAGTTGTCCAGGACATCCTTGGACAAGACTGATGGCTCTGTACAATTTTTTGCTCAAACCAGCTGCCTACCTATCACTGCTGAAGAAATAAACACTGGAGAAACATCTATGACCAAAAGGTGTCTCATTTCCACTTTGAGTTTGAGCTCCTTGTTTAGAGATACAAATCCAATTCTACCTGGATGTGCTGACTGACATTAAGCTGTTTGCTGCATCATTTACAAACTTAATTATCTATCCTCGGAAGTTCTGCCTTAATGAAATGCAGAATATCACAGCAGTTACACTGGAACCATCTAAAGCATCCTCTGATGACTGAAAGGCTTTAAATTACTTTCTCTCCCGCAGTCTGAAGCAATTTCTTGTTTCCTTTCTGCTCAGCATTACAGCTGTGACCACACCTTACAGTTATCTTGCAACTTGTGACAAAACTGCATTTACAACATTTTCAGACTTTATCTGGAACTACACAATTAAATTTTTCTAATCTGTCAGTTGAAAAACTTGAGAAATTGCAACATCCTTGAGGACAGTTTTGCTCTGCAACAGAATCTTAAATCCACTTTACCCAAGGACCACTTTCTGTTTCTGCTTAATACAGGACAGGAAAAATCAAACCATCACAAAGATTTCGCTATTCTTTTCTTTTTTTACGAATGCATTTGACTCATATTCTTGATGTAATTTGCCACTTTTAACTTGCTTCATGTTGCAGTTATGTCAGCGCTTCTATTGTTACAAATGCTTACCAATATATTGGAGACAGCTCTCCAAGTTTTAGAAAGCCAGCTGTCAGCTGCAGTGCGTGTGGTTCTGACTGATAACCAGGTCCCTGTATTTCCTCAAGCCAGATGCAGACAACAATAAACAGGTGGAGTAGGTGGTCACCAGGGAGAGGGAAATGGGGGTCTTGTTTTGGTGTCTGTGCTGGAGCTCCACTGTGAAATTCTTCTGGGATAATGAAAAGAAAGGGTCTGTTTTGTCGGTTCCCAGAAGCTGTGCGTGCACGTGTGCAGGCACAAACCTAAGATAGAGAGGTAAACTGCAAGAAGGGAGCTTGACTGACACGTCACTTGGGAAAGCAAACATGTGGCACTTGTGCTATGATCGCTGTTGGCTATGATAGCAAGCTTTGAGAACTCTAGGATGTCACTTACAGGGCTGTCATTACTAGAATAATTGTAATTACTGGCACACACAACAAAGCCTTTAGAAAAGCAGCAGAAAAATGTAAGTGCTTTGCTGAAGGCAAATCTACTGAAGGATGATGACAGGTCTTGGGCAGCTGTGGAGGAATGTGTTACAGATGAATATGGCTACGATGCCTCTAGCTGTTTGGGGAGGGGTGTGTTTTGGGTTTGTTTTTCTTTTTATAAAAATGCTTTTTACTTATAAAAATTCTACATTAACAGATGAAAGAGCAGTTAACAAAAGGATAAGATGTACTATTGCATGTTTGCAGATGACACCAAGCTGGGTGGAAGTGTTCATCTGCTCGAGGGTAGGGAGGCTCTGCAGAGGAATCTAGACAGACTAGATCGATGGGCCAAGGACAATGGTATGAATTTCAATAAGCCCAAATGATGGGTTCTGCACTTTGGCTGCAACAACCCCCAGCAGTGCTACAGGCTTGGGGAGGCATGGCTGGAAATATGCTCAGCAAAGAAGAACTTGGGGGTGTTGACTGACAGCCAGCTTAACATGAGCCAGCAGTGTGTCCAGGTGGCCAAGAAGGCCAACAGCATCCTGGCCTGGATCAGGAATGGTGTGGCCAGTAGGACCAGGGAAGTGATTCTACCCCTGTACTCAGCACTGGGGAGGCCACATCTCGAGTGCTGTGTTCAGTTTTGGTCCCCGCATCCCAAGAAGGACACTGAGGCACTAGAATGTGTCCAAAAAAGGGCAACAAAGCTCATTAAGGGCCTCTGGCCCTTCTGGCTCTTCTTGCAAGAAGCGGCTGAGAGAGTTGGGGTTGTTTGTCTTGAAGAAAAGGATGCTCAGGGGAGAACTTATCACTCTACAACTCCCTGAAAGGAAATTGTAGAGACTTGGGGGTTGGTCTGCTCTCCCAGGTAACAAGTGATAGAACGAGAGGAAGTGGCCTGAAGGTGTGCCAAGGGAAGTTTAGATTCAATACGAGGAAGAATTCTGTTGCCAAATAGGTTATCAGGCACTGGAATGGCTTGCCCGGGGAAGTGGTTGAATCCCAATCTCTGAAGGTATTTAAGAGTCATGTAGATGTAGTGCTGAGGGATATGGTTTAGTCAAGGTCTTCTTGGTGTTGGTTAATGACTGGACTAGATGATCTTAAAGGTCTTTCCCAATCTACAAAATTCTGTGATTCTGTGATTTTTACCTTCTCTGGTTTACAGACAGGGAACCTGCAGCACAAGGAAATATTCTCAAAGAGACCTGACAGGAATGTCTCTAGCATGAGCTGAGCATCAGCCAGAGACTCTACACTGGTGCCCAATGAACTGGCTTGGAAACTCTTAATTCAACCCCTCCTTGCTAGGAGACAGAGCTAGTTAACATGGAGCTATACTGCTTCAGGGGCGCAAGGCAGTTTCTCTGTATGATCCTGTGCTGTGCCTTCTTTCATATTGCCTGTCCCACAGACAGTTCCAGTGAGCCTAGTACCACACTGTGATATGTGGTCATGTTTCAGGAAATATATTTTGAGCCTAAGTTCTTCATTAACAGAAAAAAAAAAAAAAAAAAAAAGTCAGGAACCTCTGTGCAAGAGGAAGTGAAGCTTTCAGTTCTCTAGGGAAATTTGTGACTGATGATTTTCACAGTATCCCCTTAAATGTCTATAAGGCAGCATAGATTATCTAACACTTACCAAAGACTATTACCCAAATGAGAAAAGAAACCACATAATGTTATTCTCTCACAAAACAGAATGGAAAAACCTCTTTACTATTCACAACTAATGATAGTTAGCAGTTTGCTGACCAAACCCTTATGTGCAAACCTTCATGCTCACACACAGCCCCCTCAGGACACTCTCACAGATGCAGAAACATGATTAGGCAGCATTAAAAAACAACAGGCTTGAGCCTAATGTAATCACAGCCTGCACGTTCTGTGTGTGATGCATCTTTGTGGAAGTTTTACTGTACTGCAGCTGGCTCTGCCTACATACATCTAGCTGTACGTACATTTGCAGCAATACTATTTTCCTTAGGGCTCCCAAATGTCTAAAACAAGGTGTTTGACAAGTCTTGTGTGCAAAAAAAAAAAAGAATAGGAGGAAGCTTTTTTTTTTTTTTTTTGTAAAAAAATTATATTTTTTTTTTCCTTCTGTTCTTCATCTAATTTGGAGTTGTTTGGAGAATTTCCC
The DNA here is from genome assembly GCA_024605025.1 of Megaceryle maxima. Lineage (NCBI taxonomy): Eukaryota > Metazoa > Chordata > Aves > Coraciiformes > Cerylidae > Megaceryle > Megaceryle maxima. The sequence continues at coordinate 11,585 of JANHGN010027217.1, forward strand.
CCCACTACTTACAATGTACAAATGCCTCGCAAGTCATCTCAGATGTTAACAGTATCTGGAATCATGCCAAAAGACCACAAACCAAAGTGCATCTGCTTGCTGATTCAATAATCCTGGGACACAGCTGACAGGAAATCTAGTCTTTTGGCATCTTGACTTGCTCAGGGATATCAGCTAATGGGCTGAGATGGTGAATTCCATAGTGCACTGAGCCTGTGATGTGGCGGATAAAGTTAGAAAGAGCTAACTACTGCAGGAGATCATACTGGGAGCTCACAGTCACTGATTTTTCATAGCAAGAGCTCAAGGGATCCTCCACATTGCTTCCTGCACTTACTGCTCAGCACATAAATCCATCAGTCCCTATCAAGGACTAAAAGCCAAGGGAAGAGCAAAATGTTTGTAAAAAGATGCTAAGCCACTGTGTGGATTTTGTTTTGAACATTCCACGCAGGGTGACTGACTACTGAAGAGCTGCACCTTACTAAAGACAAAGTTTTGCCTAGAAAAATCTTTTAATACCTCAGAGCAGTAATTACCAGAGAAGAAAAAAAATGAGTATTCTCATCACTAGTACTTTAAGAACCTACTGTGAACTGTTCCTAGGTACAAGAATGATTTATCTTAATGGAAAGACTTAAGGAAAGCTACTAAAATAAAAAAGTCTGAAGCCAATCACCTGCTATGCAATGTGAATATTGCAGAATTACACTGCACCAGGAAAACTAATCATTCATTCAGTATGTGAAATTCACAGAATCTCAAACATATATATCCTGGCTTATATCAGCACTAGTGTGGCCCGCAGGACTAGGGCAGGGATCACTACCCTGTGCTGGGCACTGGTGAGGTCATGCCTCAAATCCTGGGTTCAGTTTTGGGCCCCTCATGCCCAGAAGGACATTGAGGGGCTGGAGCTTATCCAGAGAAGGGCAACAATGCTGGGGAAGGGTCTAGAGCACAAGTCTTGTGAGGAGTGGCTAAGACACTTGGGGTTGTTCAGCTTGGAGAAAAGAAGGCTCAGGGGAGACATTCTTGCTCTCGACAGGTTTCTGAAAGGAGGTTGGAGCCAGGTGGGGTCGGTCTCTTCTCACAAGGAACAAGTGACAGGACAAAAGGAAATAGCCTCAAGTTGTGTCAGGGAAGGTTTAGGTTGGACATGAGAAACAATTTCTTTCCCATGGGGGTTGCCAAGGCCTGGCCCAGGCCAGTGGTGGAGTCCCCATCCCTGGAGGGGTTTCAAAGCCATGGAGCTGAGGGACATGGTTTAGTGGTGCCCTGGCAGTGCTGGGTTAACAGTTGGACTTGACGGTCTTGAAGGTCTCTTCCAACCTAAATGATTCTATGATTCTATCATTTATGGAATTGTTGTATTTTGTTGTGTGTTGTTTTTTTGTTTCTTAGTTTGTTTGGTTTGGTTTGGTTTTTTAAGAAAAACATATGAGAAATGCAAATTTAAGAATAAAAATATGAAGCACCAGAATCGGAAAACCATTGTACAGAGCAGTGAAAGAAATAAAAAAGTACTGTGTATTTTAATTGAAAAGAATGGGAGTGAAGCTGGCTAATGCTGCTGTCACTAAACAAACTGGGAGAGTCCCCAAATCTCATAGGGGCTAGTAAGAAAGAGCCTTCTCATCCCAGGAAAATAAATTTCAGGCCAAGCAACTGAATTAAGAAATTATTAATAAAGCAAATAAGTTTTCAGGAATTCAACAGAGCTACAATAGGGGGAAATGTTTAATTGAACAAAGGATGTCTCTGCATCTCATCTCCTTAAGTGGTTCCTGCATTCAGCTTGCTGTGAGTGAGCACTGTCTGTGCTGGCCCCAGGATCCGTGAAGGCACCGCAAACGGAGAAGCAGAGGCATGCTTGGCAGAGTGAAAAGACAGGTCTCCAACACAGAGGGGGGAAAAGTAGTGAGACATAAACCCAAGGTATAAATATTAATAGTGCAACATTGGCACTGAGTTTTTCTGCATACCCTGCAAGAATTCAACTGCTAAGGTTGTATCAGAAGTGTAGCTGCTGACCAAGTCTTTGTGAGACAGGAGCTGGAAAAATTTTGCATCCACTGGGAAAACAAGCACAATCCCTCCTGCTTGAATAGCATGGTCAGCATGGCATGAATGCCACTGTGGTGCTGTCATTTTACTATAGCAGCAACGACACAAGAAATACGGGTCATTATGAGTCCCAGTGGTGAGTCTAAACCCTGATCCCTTCAAATCCGCCATCGAACCCTGCACAGTCTTGGTTACTTTGGTTTTACCTGTTTGATTAATGAGGAAAATAACACTTATTTGTTTAATACATAGGGCCACTGAGACTAAGGGGTAGAATTGAGAGACTTGATTTCAACATAATTTTGCCTTTTAAAGTAGTGTCCAAGGGGAGACTACTCCACCTAATTAATCTTCCACTCCCTGAACTCTGGTGAAAATGGGCCTGCCTTGTCTCATTACCTCTGCTTCAGCCCTCAGAGCCACCCCAAGGTGGTTACAACTTCTCTGCAATACATCATGGGAAACACTTCCATGTCCTCTTGGGGCTCCAAATGACAGTGATAAAAGCCATGTTAGAACAGGCAGCCATACATTGAGATCCCTAAGGTAGCTGTTGCTGCTCTAACAAAAAGAGGGCAAAAAGGCAATAAACTAACAACTACCAAAGAGTTTTCTCTCTCTGATGTTCATCAGCTTCAAGACACATTAATTGTTGCCTTTAAATTTCCCCAGATGCTGGCTTACCATTCCAATTAACCTGCCTCCACTTTTAATGGTAGTGTCATATGACAGAATGTAACCCCCAGTTATGCAGTTTTCAGCTTGCTCAAAAACCTTGGGGGTTGGTATAAAAATTAAGCTTTTTTTGTCGCTGGATGGCTCCATTTCTCTCCCTAGGAAGATGATTTAAATTGCAGTCCATTATACCATCAGCAGCACTGTTCCAGAGCTCAAAATACCTTTCTGGAAGCACCAGTGAGAAAGGCTTGATGAACCCATTCACCAGCTGGTGGCACTCAGAGTCATTCCTCTTTCAAGTGTTAGAACCTACACAGCTCTTCTCTGGCTCTTCTTGGACTGAACTCCATTGATTTTGTTCAGTTCCCATCTCTAATCTTTGTATGTTCACATGTTTTAATGATATGCCAAGAAGTTCTCAGCAGGATACTGAACTGTGCCTCCTTATCAAGCTTTCAATAAACTTTTGATCTGTAAAGAAACCCCAGGATAAATGTAGAAAGAGAGGACAGTAAGGATAAAATTTAGGCTTTCTACAAGATAAGTACACAATAAAGCTGTTTATCTCTGATAACCACCAGGCATCTTATCAACTTGATTAGTAGATGACTTATATCCTTGCTAATCTCTTACTCTGAAATGATAGGATTTCTCAAAGCTAAATATTAATAAAGAAAGAAAGAAAGAAAGAAAGAAAGAAAGAAAGAAAGAAAGAAAGAAAGAAAGAAAGAAAGAAAGAAAGAAAGAAATCTGGCTTTTTCTCTCCTTGACATTTCTAGTCAAGGACTTCTTTTACAGATAGGTGCTCCAGCACTCCAGACCTATTCCCTTCTGTGTTGTGGAGGAGGGAAGAACAAAGGGAACAGTTGTTTGTACTCGTTGTAACATTAAGTTTTCCTGGGCATATTAGGATGCTTCTGAGATGCCAGCATCCTGGATAGAGCCTGGCAGGTCACCAGCTGTTGTACTGGCGGCAGTGCTTAGATCCTCTTTAGTGAAAACACAGGAAAGAACACAATTTCTTCAAGGTATGCATAAATCCTATCAGGATGGTCAGTTGGCTGCCCTGATGTTTTAAATCAGTGATTAAGTCTGACCACACAGTGACAGGAACTGTTCTGTTGGGGCAGTCCTTTTAAGGGAAGAAAGATGCTACGTGCATGGCTTGAATATTGCGGAAGTGGAATGGCATTTGTTAAGGACAACCTGACACAGGACCAGAAAATCTAAAATTACTCTGTTACACTTTTGTTGGCTTCTTGTAAAGGCAGAAAAATGGTTGCATGCCCACATAAGTCTCTCATTGATGAAAATAAAATATAGGTTATGATGGAAAGAAATGTTTAAGTGCCTAGAATAGCTGCACATGTCACCTTAATATGTTCATAGGAGCTAATTTTGCATATATGGAGCTAAGATAAGAACTTACCAACTATTTCTCACACAGCTGATGCATATTCATTCCTGCGACCATGGCAGCCCTCAGGCTTCTCAAACTGTTATACTCTCTGGCACAGAGCAGCACTGGAATTAGAGCTGCAAAAGGGTGCTAAAAGCACCTATTTGCACATCTTGAGTTACCATACTCCCAAGTTCTGGCCAATTCTATAGTGAAATGGGGTTAACTTCCCGTGTAAGAAAAGTTCTCATGTGTTTTAACTTCTAAAAGTGATATGCTGAAGATGGCTGCAACCAAAAGGCATTTACAAAGCTGATCGTCAGTCAGTCTGTGAACCGTGCTGTGTTTAAAACATCCACACGTGTGAGCATTCTCTTTGTCATGTTTGCATAGATATGACAGAATTTACAAAATCCATTTATACACCGTTTGTCCTGCAATGTGGTCTTGACATCCTGTTTTGACTGACAGTTTGAAAAAAATGTGCATCACTGTGGAACAAAAGAGAAGGAAAATCTTTTCATGAAATGAATGAATAACATGACCTAGTTTCTAAGTGTATAAAAATGGAGAGATTAATATCCTCCTACCTTCCTGAGGTGTTCCCAGGCTTTATAAATCAAGAATGTGCTATGGAAATGTCAGATATTATGTGGGATACTGCAATCTAGGTAAAGCCACCCTGTTATTTATATATATCTGCAGGCTAACTCTTATGTTTCTTTATTTGAAACTTTCTGAAATCTGAAAGATTTCAGTATCTGAAGCTCAAATCTGTCCACATATGACTTCTACAAAGCCAATGAGCTCCTTCAGAAGTTAATGAGCTATTCCTGATTATTTTGTGTGGCAAATGCAAGGCTTTGATACTTTCTTATCTACATAACTCTTCTTTTTTTACCTTTTGGAACTGACGTACGTGAGGTAAAAACACAGTAAAGACAATATACTTCAGTTTTCCCAGAAAGTCAAATAAAAAAATTATTCCCTAAACAGGACCAAAAATAATATAAATGGAAAAAACCCCAAGCTCTAAGCCTTTTATTTGACAAAATTTTACATTGGAGGGCAGTGCCATTGAAAATACCTTCACCACGACCTTGAAGATTCAAGGTTTCTATTATTTCGAGATGCTAACCGACTGTTCAGCTGTGTACATCCAGAGGCTAGTGCCCAGCAGGCATGGCTGCATACAAAATATGTACTTAAAAATCAAGCTCATTTCAGCAATGGAAAATTCATAAGGACCAAGTGTAATGATTAGTTCTTAAACCAATCCTTTTTATGGCTGGAGATGTTGTAAGAGAAAACAACTTGAGGAAAAGTGACTTACTCTGAGCTAATTACTGCTGTTTTACTACTTCATTTTTCTGAGGAAATATTGACGGGTTTGAGTAGTCTTCACATAGCTGTCAAATGAGGCCCTTTACTTACATGTGCTTTTTCCTTGAAATATTTTAGACCTCACTTGCAAGCCCTAGCTCATTACTGATGGAGTCTGTGTAGTTACTAGTTTCCTTTCCAGGTAGGTGATTAACTACATCAAGTCTCCTGAATTCTTCATAGACCAAAGGCCTTGGAGAATCCACTTAACTATATTGCATATTTTCTTTCCTAATCTACCGACCAGCACAGCTGCATTCATTTGCCTCTCCAGTCTTCTGTTGACTTGATTCACACCTGCCTTGTAACCCCTGAATAAAAGGGCCTTTTCTTATGAAGAGGTTTCAACAATTTCCTAAAGAGCAAAGCTAAATTCTTCTGAGATCCACTTTCTTATTTTCTGTACCAGCACCCACTTAGAGAACTATTATTAACTCTTCCAGGATTGATCTATAGTAATCTCCTTAGTACACCTTAATTCAGAGAACTTTCTGACTGTGTCCAAAGGACTAAATCAAAACCAAAGGCTCAGCTGTGCCTTAGCATCATAAAAGTACAAACAAAACCCGAATCTTACCTTTAGTCCTCAGCCTGTTTAGGTTACTGTCCTGTCCCTCCCCCTTAAACTTTCCAGGTCTTGCAAAACCAACATGGAAGAAGATAATAGAAAAGGAAGAAAGGAGAAAAGCTTTGTCACCTCCCTCTTGGCTCAAAGAGTTTGACTGTTCTTAAAGTACAAAAACAATAAAAGCTCCCCAATTTTTGATGTCATTCCTGCTAGCAGCTCTAATGCGTCTTGCACCTAATACTGCATTGTTAGTTATCAGTCTTTAGTGCAGCACTTAAAGGGCAAGTCCAATAGTTTTACAGTATAGCATCCTTTCAAAGACTAAAAGGGTAATGGCACACGCATTTTATGAAGAATTATTAGGCAACCTGCAACAGATACAGCAGTACTACAATTAGCTTCACTCATCAAGATCACCTGAACAAGGAACAGCGTGTCAGACATGTTTGTACCCACATCAAAAGACAATATAAATCTCAATATGTAACTTTAGAAAACTTGTTAGACTTTCATGCCTTGACAGTGTTATACTTTGCTTTCATTCTACACTGTGATGAGTTGCTGGCATGGAGTTATTTCTTTCAGTTCTGGAACCTAGCCAGGTTGTTTGTTTTTTCAGTCAGGTGTCTCCTGGCCTAATGATAATAGAAAAAGATTCACTACACTAGTGTTCTGGCAAGGAGAGGAAAAAGGCAAGCACACTGAAGAGGAACAGTTGTGATCACCACCTAACAGAGCTGAGACCAGTTAAGAAAGTCTGTTACTTGTGAATCTTGTGAGCGTCCAGATTTTCCTCCCTTTCTGAAACACAACAGTTAGCAATAGAAAATTGGCATCAGCATTTCCATGCTGCAGCTCACCTTGTAGCACTTAAAAACTTAAACACTTTTGCATCACATCCAATTAAAGGTAGACTAATAAATGGAAATGCATTTAATGGTAGTGGCAAATTTTTTTCAGGACAGCTGCACTTACTGATGTGAGATGCTGAGGTAAGGAAGGAGTAGGCAATCTACATCGAAAGTCCTTGTTCACCACAGACTTTCTGTTGGAATGAGCAAATAACTTTGAAATTCAGTTGCCTGTCTGCAAAGTGAGGATGCTGAAGGCTAGTGAGAAATTAGAAACCCCAGTATTCTTGTTGCGGTCATGTCAGTAAGAAATTCCTAAGGTCATCTAGAATAAGTTTTTTAATGATAGGATTAAGTTATTTTTCAGAAATAGGCCAGATTAATCTCAGTTCTTTAATGTCCTGGAAGAAGTACTAAATTTACCTTTGAAGTAAACTTAATTACCAATAGGTCTGTAGTGCTTACTGCCACACTAATACTACAGCTACCTTGCCAACTCTAACTAATATTTTCCACAAAAAGCCTGTTGAACTCATGACATCTTCTATCATATTTGCCTCTGAAACAGCAGTGCAGCAAGTATTAAGATTATGAATATGAAACAGACTATTCCAAAGTAGCTCATCACCTTAGTAACCTCACTGGGAAAACCTTTTTAATAAGGAGGATTATTTTTACAACTCAGCACCCGAAAAGCAGCACTACAGCATTGTTTCTAATAGTGTTGTAGAATAAAACTCAAGTAGAATAAAAATCAATAATAATAAAATATATAAGATAGCTGAGCAGGCTTAAAGCAGGATGCTTAATTAGCACAGTGATTTTAGTATGATTTGTACTAAAATATGTAAACATCTTAGAATTCCATCTCAGTACATTAGCCATAATGAATATCCAAACATACCAATTCAAGTAGCAATTACTTGTCGCTGACTTACACAGGTCACATAGCAAAGCAGTGTCAGAAATGAAACAACAGTTCAAAGATCACTGGTCTCACCCCAGTCTGGTGCTATTCCATATAACAAATGTTGCAGGCTACACTAGGAAATGAAGGGCATAAATATCTTCCTTATCAAAAGGGAGAAAGAGCTGCAGGAGAAATATCAATCTGGAATAAACAAAGCACCCTGGAGACCTTAATGTGTGCCATTTACTTTAATTAGTAGGTGGCTATCTTGTGTTGTAACAGAAAAGACACTTCAACAAAACAGAATGAGACTGCATGAGTCCCTTGGCAAATGCAGAGCAGAATAACTTTCTTATTAAGAAGGATATAGAGTTCAGCACAAAGAAGGCAAAGACAAAAAGCATAAAAAATGCACCGTCAACAAAAAGTTCAAGTAAACTGCAAGGTGGATACTGTATAAATATAATCATTTGAGAATACAGACACTTTCCCCACAGTAACAGCTCCAGAAGAATCATAGCTGGGAAGTGCTTGCTAATGTTGCAGCAGGAGATATCCCTTTAAATATTTTTAAGAGGTTTTTAATTATTTAAACAGCAAAGAAATTTATGAAGTGAAGAAATGTTTTACTCACTAAAAACTTCAGGTAATTGTACTGGGACTGTAATTTAATACTCTAAGAATTTTCAGTTTATTATCTTTATTCCTTATGATTTTGTCATACTGGAAACATCATACTGCTCGGGAACGCACAGCTACGTGTATGTGCTAAACAGGTCCTGTTCCAGAAGGCAGAGAGCAGGCAGCACTCACCAACTTCACTGAAATGCGGAGCTTGCCTGCCAGTGTAAGGCACACCCGTTTTAGAATTTCAGCCTTGCCTTTTCTGTCTACAGCATCACATCATGAGAACTACTTAATATGTTTTAAACTCGACACTGTAAAAGCAGATGCATTACTTACACATTCTGGTTTTAGTCTTTGCTCTTCTCACTCTTTGAAGTAAGAACCCCCAGTGCTTCAATTTACATTTCTTCTGGCAATCTTAATATTCTTTTCCCTTCTTTCTTATTTGAGTGCCTTTTAAACTATAAACATTTACTACAATATGACTTACTTCTTATCCACAGTAGATACTGTTTGTGCTTGGAGTAAACCAAAGAAATTAGGACTGTTATCTCCCTACGGCAAGTAGTGCACAGATTCGGCATTCAGTGAGATGTTTGGTGCAGGCAGGCTCACAAACGTCGCCCAGGAATTACAAAGGGGGAGACATGAACAGGGAGGTTGAAGTGAGCAGTTGAGGGAAGCTTTTTATCCAGCTACATGATATACTTATAGCACATGTGGGTATCCCCGCCAGTAGGAGACAGCACCTAGAAAGACTGTGTTAGGAAAAAATGGAAAAAAAAACAAACACAGCAACAACAAAATCTCAACCAAAACCAGAAAAAAGTTGTCTTTCATGTTCCAAATATTAAGCAAGATAAAAACACTGAGTAGATCTAATGGAGGTGAAAAAAAAAATAGATGCAATTGCATTTCTTCTTGTAGGACAAGGGAGAAGTTCCTACCTAGTTCCAGAGGAAATAAGAGAATATAATGATGATGTAATGGCAAAAGGCCCCAAAAAGTATTATCACAGCAGGGATGGTGGTGGGGAATCAATTGATTTAATCTGACTTAAATTAATTCTATAATGAGCATATAATTTCACCCTCCTGGAGTACAGAGTATATTAATTATGAGTACAAGAACAAAAACAATAAAATTAAAGCAAAATTAAAACTGTAATTTCCTTTCCTTCAAGTGCTAAATGGAGAAGGAAAAATAAGGCAGTAGCTCACAGCTTTCTAGCTGGTGCCTGATTAAGAAACCCTACAAAAATCCTGACATAATTAGCTAAGCATACAACACATTATTTTTTCTAATTTAAAACTTTCCTAGTTGCTTTGGGGATTTTTTGGACACAGATTTCTTTTCACAGAAAATCTCACATTTCAACCCTTACTGCAAATGTCAGTCTTGTTCCAGGGCAAACACAGTAATGAGAAGCAAAGGGCCTGTACACATACAGGGAATCTGAAGAGGAGGTATTACAGGATGAAAATATTTTACAAGTGTTTATTAGTTTGGTATAGTTTAAAAGGCCAGAGAATCAACTTGGCTAATTGAATATCCTCAAGTCTTCCAGATCCAGAGAAAAGAGCCTTCAAGCATCTTATTCTTGTTGAATTTCTTAAGCCCAGACTGTGAATAAAGATCAAAAAAAGGCACTTTTCCCAGACAACCGGTGTGACCAGCTACATCAGTCCTTGTATTAAGATAACATCTGTGCAGAAGTCATCATATACTTCCTCCTTCACCCACCCACTGTCTATGGTCACCAACATGATTTTTTGCTTTGCTTCTTCCCCTTTAGATACAAACAAGGGTGCCTAACCTCTGGAAAAGGTAGTAAGTGTGAATCCTGGTGGAACAGATCATGGATTCTGCTGTCCAGCTCTATGGATATTTCCCCTGATGGTATTTCCTGTATAAATGTTGTCTGAAATATCAACATGGAAGCAAAATACCTTTCTTGCACAAAGACACTGTTATCCTGCACAGTCTTGTGTCCAAGCTCTGGTCACCTAAGTAGCTACTCACATCTCTGCAGTAACAAATAGGACAGAAATGAACTTTCCCAAGCTAGTTTACCTGTGGCAATGCCAACACCTACCACACCATAACTCATTTTTCCCCAGCATCATTCTCCTTCTTCACAGCTCCACACAAGTAAAGATTCTCTCTCTGTTCAGTGAAACAGATTTATGACAAGCAGTACCACACTCCAGTCCAGCAAAAAATAATCATGGACTGGTTTGGTTTGGAAGGGACCTTTAAAGGTCATCTAGTCCAACCTCCTGAAGAAGCAGAATACATATACACTTCCCACCTTGCCCCAGCTTTTAGTAGTGGATGACTGAATGATTTTTCTCACATCCTCATTAATCTCACGTTGGATTGTGACCCTGCAATTTACATGATGATTAAAAAGCTGTTTATTACAGCCATAGTGCTAACAAATATTTAAAAACCACTGGAATAAGTTAGATCAAAAGTTATACAAACACTCATCACAAGTTTTTATTTCCTGAAAGTGACAAATCTCTTTGGAACTTTCACTTTGCCATTAAGGAAAGGAGGGGAATGCCCCTTTCCTCACAGTTACACTGCTTTGCTTTTGACCTAAGGAAATGATGCTGTCAAAAAGTAGATGACTTGACAGCACTTTGCCTCTTCTGTGTCTGGAGAGTGGAAAAGGGAAAAGTTAAAACCAGAAAATATGCATGAAAGCAAAAGCAGCAGAACTAGCTTGCAAAACTCCAAGATCAGGAGCTAAGACAAATAGATGAAAGTATCTGCAAGACTTGTCTTACTAGCGTGCAAAGATTTGATTTCACGTGCTGGGTTGTGGTAAGGGAGGAGGTGAGAGCTACGCCTGGCTTTTTGGAACATTCACCACACAATAGCAGACACTCTTGTCACCTAGTATGGAATATATTGAATCCAAGTGACACAGATGACAAAAAGAGTTATGTAGCTCCAGGAGCCTGTGTACTTTATTGCTTACATTAGCTCCCAGGAAAGAGAAAAAGGGATCTCAATGGGCTATAAATCTTCACAGACACTCCTCATGACATTGTCTCCTTGTATTAGGGAAAGTGAACATGACATGTGGTACCTGCCTATCATGAGTATGGCCAGCATGAGATGTTTCTGATGCTCAGCTGTCTGACACCTCTCAGAGCAGACAGCCAGAATGCAAGCATGGACTGACTGAAGTCTCAGTGTTTCAGAAGGTGGATTAGGCTGATTTATCCACAAGAGGAAGGCATCTGGCTACTGGTGTGATGAGTGTTGGTGGCTAGATGGGGCAAGCCATCAGAAACACAAACACTGCTGGTTTAAAGTCTACTGAGTCAGAATTAATAGGCCACATTTAGATGGTTTGGGCTTTGTCTGCTTTCTTTTGTTATTCCCGCAGTCTGATGCCATAAATCCCAGCTGACCACAAAACTGATGCGGGTGAAAAAAAAAGACACCTGAAAAAAACCCCAACCCCAACAAAACCAACCAAACAACCCAAAACAAAACAAAACAAAAACCCACACAAACAAACAAAAACCAACAACCTACAAAACCAAAAGAAAACAAACAAACAAACAGGAAGCATCAAAGCAGCACATTTCACCATTAGTAAGTTTCTGACCATTACCTACCATTCTGACCATTAGCATTACACTAACCAGTGTCTCTGATGGCACAGAAGATCCTTTTACCTCTATATCCACATCTGACAGATCATCCTAGTTTTATTTGTGGTCTCAAATCTCTTGTTTTATAGTGAGTTAGCTTACAATGACCCAAACCAATTACTTGTGGTATTACCCACACTCCTTTTCAGAGCTACCAAGGTCAGCATCTTCCTGTTAACTTGTAGCTCTGAGGGGAATAAGACTTTCTCTTAATCCTTGATTAAGAAAAAGCCTTGAGATGTGTCTTGCTTCTTATGATGCATCTTTTTACTGGTAAGATCTAGAAAAGCAGGAAATTAAGAAGGCTAAAACTGTGTAGCCCTGTTGTGTCATGTGAGAGGGGACTTATTTTGAAAGACTGGCCTCATGCCCATCTGTCACAGGTGAAGGCAATTTTGTTATTTCCACTTATCAACTGTTCACAGTTTTGTTATTTCCACTGTAGGGCTGTTTGATATTAACTCCATTAGCTCTGCTGCTGCAGCACGCTGTCACATGGGCCACAAAGTTTCATACACGTATGGCATGACAAGCACGACAATTTGATATCTGCTCAATTTAAATCCTATTTACAAGAGATTACACAAGCCAGGAGAATTTATCCATCTTTGTTTCCAGATTAGATTTGCTGGGCGAAGCCAAGAATAAATGTATCCTATGCATAGGGAAAGGCTGTCACTTGTTTCAACAAGTCAGCCTAGAGTTGTTTCTTGACAGCACCGTCTGCTTAAGATACGGCTGTATGAGGCTGCTGAAAACAAACCAGCTAATTACCATCTCTGAGCAATGCAGAGTTCTATTCTAGAAGCAACCATATCAAAGTCAAAGCAGCTTTGTACTACTGCCTTCTTATCACAGTAAACCCCGGTATAACAGCAAGACCTCCGAGTTCTGTTTAGCACTGCTCAAGCTAATTTGTAAAGTCTTTCCCATTGTCCCTCTTTGTCTGGTGTGGAAACTGAGGCACAGAAAGGTCATCTTCAGTAGGATTACTGATATAAAAAACCAACAGATTATCTCTTCAGACACAGCGAACAACCACAGCCCTTCAGCATTAATTTTCCAGTACTCAGTGTACATTGGTCGACAAACCTCAGGCTTCAGAGTTCAAAGAATATCAGAGGATCAGAATACCTCTAAAACATGGACAAACCTTGTGTTTTCAGGAAAAATTGTGTTACTGCCTGAGAATAACAGACTTCCTTCTGCAATGCCTGGTACTTAAAGCTTCTAGCTACGAATCAATTCTGTCTCTGAATGCTAGCAGAAAAGGGCACTGAGAGTACTTTCCTTTTGTATGATTTTTTTCATGTAAGCTGTATTTCAATTTTAAATGATATAGGCAGAGTGTGAAAATAATCAGATGAAACAGATGCTAAAAAGAAACAAGCTGCAAAGCAATGTAATTGTTTGTGTCATGCTTAGGTAGCTTCTATTAATGAAGTACACAACCACCTCAAAGATGTTAATGAACTTTGCAATTTCATTACAAGATAAAGAAATATTATCATCTGTATTTTACAGAGATGGTTCCAGACCAGGAAGATTAGATACTTTGCATATGTTTATCCCAGACATGTGAGGCTGACTGAGTAACGGCTCACCTAAAGACTCCAGGCTACACATAGGGAGGAGGTTTAGAAATAGAAACCAGGCTTCTACAGCACACTGACCTCCTGCAAGTGGCACCCACATGGTACTTGCTGGATGTGGCCTCTCTGGTTACCACTCCTTCCAGCTTTCTAAGTGCCTTCTTGTAGAAATTAACATATTTCTTGCACTAAAGTGGAAAAGGAGGTCTTGAATAAAGCTCGAAATAGTATCCAATACATATGGAAATCTGGAGAGCCATGATTTTGAAGATGAAAGGAAGATGCAGTAACAAAAGCAAGAGGAAGTAGAGGGAATGAAAGTGTTCACAGTGAGAATGCTCACAGTGTAAAATCCAAGCACAGGAGAAATTAAAACAAACAAACAAAAAAAGAGGTGAAATATGATAAAAAAGATGCAGACATACCATAGACAAAACATATGTAATTTTCTTAAACCAGTCTTCTTGCCTCAGTGACTAGCATTACCTGCCTGCCAACAATGATTGGTGGGTGTTTGCACATCCAGCTAAACTTGTGTTTTATCATTTTGTTGTTGTTGTTGTTTCAATGCTTTACATATCAAACTGTTGAGATGATAAGGCTCAGGTGAGCAGTGAACAATATCCCTTTGCTCCCTTCATACTAGGTCAGTCGGGTTCTCCCCATGAGACAGTCACGTACATCATGTCATCATACAGCTCACCACAGCTTGGAATATTCATTACTCATTTCAGGGAAAATTAAAAATGTCATTTTCAGGACAATCTCCACCATGGAGTACACAGAGCTGCTTTATGCTTGATCTGAGATTTGGGATATTACAGAACATATTCCAGGCATGCTTTCAGCAGATTCACCCAGGCTCTGCTTTGTACAGCTACTGCATGTATATTTTATATATATATATATAGATACATAGTGGTGAATAATTTAAATAGCAGTATACACTAACTATAAGGGAGACATGAAGTGCTCATTTGATCTGCTTTGGTAAAATTATTTTCCATCACAAAATTTGCAGCAATAATGGTCATTTTAAATATTTAATACTATGTAGACACACCAGCATGTATTTTCCTTTGAAAGGTACTTAATAATATCAGTTTAAAATTATGATACTCAATCCACAATTATTTAAATTAGGTTTAACATGGGCTAGAAGTTGTTGCAGAAGTTAACACTTTTTCAGCAGCCAGCATACACTACATACTCTTTGCACTTTCAAGTGCAAGTCCAGTTATAAAACCCAGTTTGTAAAAATAATATTATGAAACTCTATTTCTCCAATTATTCTGTGTGCAATTTGGCTGAATTTAGAAGCCAGATGATCTGCACAGATATGCACACAGACACACACACAGACACACACACTGTAACTAACTGTGCTCCTAATTCTATGTCATCACTTGGTTCTTTCTTCTTCTGTCATCACTTCCCCCCACAGCAAAGTAAGAGCAAAATGGAACTCTATTTTGCCGATAACTCATGAAACAGGAGGTGAAACATCTAAGACTCTAACCTGGAATTAGGATTCAGTGTCCTTGCTATCAGTACTGTGAAAGGTGAAGGGTCTAGAGCACAAATCTTGTGAGGTGTGGCTGAGGGACCTGGGGTTGTTCAGCCTGGAGAAAGGGAGAAAAGGAGGCTCAGGGGAGACCTCATTCTCCATAACTCCCTGAAAGGAGAAGGATTTTTTTTTTTTTTACCCTTCAAGGGTTGCCAAGGCCTGGCCCAGGCTGCTTGGGGCAGTGGTGGAGTCCCCATCCCTGGAGGGGTTTCAAGGCAGTGGAGGTGTGGTGCTGAGGCACAGGGTTTAGTGGTGACCTGGTAGTGCTGGGTTAACAGCACCATATTCTAACCACTTTGACTTCTGAGCAGAACAAGCTAATGCAAGTGTATTTGTCAACATAAATCTGCAGGCAGTTTCACAGGACCAAGTTAAAAAAATCATTATATTCCTTAAATATAACTGTATAACACAGACAATAGTTTTAGTAAGTACTTGCTACATCATTTGTAAATCTTCTGTTTGTATGATAATGAGGCTTTCTTGTGATAATGAGTCTTTGTAGGATGCTATTCAGTTTTAGTCTAGAACAAAATTGAGGAATATTTCTTCCATGGTTATTTCCCCGGTAAAACTTTAATAGCACACCATATGTGACCAGAAGCCTGACACCTGAGGTCCTTCACTCTTGTACTGTTTAGTTTAAAAGCACTTCTATCAGAAACAGGTCTCATATAGGTATTTACATTCTGTGTTCAAATCACCACTCACCCCTTAGTCCGTGTTCATTAGCAGAAGGCTGTTATCAACAGGAACAGAAGACAGACAGTCACAACCAGAAATCAAGAGAATCATCTCCTCCATGTGCCTACGTGAAACAAAAATTATAAGTGCTTTTGAGAGAAGTTATCATGTAAGGCATTCTGTTTGATCAGATTCTCCAGCAAAGACTGGATCCATATTGTACCTGGTATTTGACCGAATATGACAAGCAACCTTGACTATTCTTCTGGTCCCTGGCATCTGCAAGCATTCCACTCTAACTTTTATGTCTTAACCTGTGCTGCCTATGCACAAACCCTTCCTTGCTTCCTACTTACTGCAAAGCCAGTAAAAGTGTGTAATCATGCTTTCACAGTGTGCTCTTGTTCTGAAGTCCTTGGAGCTATCAGCACACACAAAACCTCAGAATACAGTGCAGCTAAATGAAATACCTACAGATTCACTACAGTCAGACCCCCCAGCCCAGTACGCTCATTAACATCACCCCTGAAAATTACCAAGTGCTTAGAAATAACCTACAAACTAACTGTGGAAATAGTTAGTGAAGGACATATCACTTTTCCTAAACATAGGAAGAAAATGTTCCAAAAGTTACAGTTTCTATTGTTAGCCAATTTTAAAAGACCACAGAGATAAAAACCTTAAAGTTTTCCACAACCACTTGCTTGGGAAGGTTCCTTGATACACAGATTAGATGTTTCTCCCAAATCTCTATTACTGCTAGAGAAACCTCATTAAACCTTGATATATAATTCTTCATCTCCTTTGGTGTACAGAGTATTTGCACACACCTTGTCTTTTAACCAATCCATTTTTTTACATTCCCCTTTTATCTTTCTTCCTTAATCTCATGCTACAATTCCACATTTTCTAGCCAACAGTGACAGAAGAGGCCACAAATTAAATTATTTCCATTGATGCAGTTGGTATGTAGTTCAGGTGCATGATCTTCTTCAGCAAATACAAAAGCGTTACTCTTTTCTGTCACTATAAGCCATTTTCCAGCCAAGACATCTGAAATCACTGTTCTTTACTGAAGAACATGTAAGAGAGAATAGCAAGAAAATAAATTCTTTATGGGATGCCTCTCTTTTGCCTCATAATTTATTTCATTGGGCTCCCACCCTTCATTGAAAATAATGTCCCAAATAGATATTAAAACTTTATGCATAGCTTAAAACAAACCAAGGCAAACAAACAAACAAAACACCAGCCAAACAAACAAGAAACCCACCAACTTAAAAATTCGTATCTTGCTTTGTTCTTCAGAAAGTGCAGACAGCATATTTTTGCAAATTGACACAGCCTGTCAAACACCATGCTCCCGAGGCAAGATCGAAATAATACAGCTAGATATATGTCCCTGAGCTGCCACTGGAGTATCCAGGCACTATATAAACGGAGAAAGTAATCACTAAGTAGCAGAATATCCTATTAAACCTTGGGAATCGTTACAGTTTATCCCTTCCCCTCCAGAAAAGCCGCACTGTCTCTGAAACATTAAAATACCAAGTGTTGTTGGAACACATTTGTCTCTCTCTGAGAGGAATGCTGTAGAATCAACAGAAACAAAGCATTTGGTTAAGGAAACAAAAGCTACCAAACGCAACCGGCTGTTTAAAGACTGGGCTCCTGCTTCGGCTCCTCCTTGGCCACTGGGTACTGCCCTGTGCCAGCCACTCGCCGGGCCCCGCGCAGCACCACAAACACGGTGCAGCATGGCAGCCCGGGGGACCCGGCCCAGCCCCGCTTCCTTCCCCGGGACCCGGCCCCTCGCCGGCTCCCACCCGAGGGCACAGGGACCTCCGGGCCCGGCCCCTCACCTGCGTCAACCCGAGACAAACAGTCGCCACCAGGACCCGGCCTCTCGCCTGCTCCTAAATGGAGGCGATCAGGCCTCCCCAGGACCCGGCCCCTCGCTGGCTCCCGCCCGAGGGCACAGGGACCTCCGGGCCCGGCCCCTCCCATCGACCCCACAGACCCCGCTGCTTCGGCCACTGCCCGAGGAGACAGAACAGCGCCCTGGGCCGAGCGTGGCGGGGGAGGCTGCGGCGCCATTCCAGACAATTAAGTGTCCCCGGGGCCCTAGTGCGTTTCTAGCCCAGCCAGCTCTCCTGTTCACTGGTGGATTGTATTCCAACAGCCTCAGAAACATGGACAAAACCAGCTCAGTAACTTTCATTATTACAGGCCACTTCAGTAAGTTGCTGTCATTGATCAGCAAAACAAGTTATCACTAATAAACACTAGGATAAAACTCCTTTCTTCATGTTGCTGTCTGTTTCTTACAGTACCAGACATTTTCATTTCTCCCTCCAAGCGTATATAATTCATCCATTTCTGGTGGGAGAGGCTGTAAACCATCCAGCAAAGAGCAGAATTATTCCACAAGTAGGGAAAGACCAATTAAGTCAAAAGCAGCTGGAGAGGATCCCACTAGCTCTTGGCCAAGCAGGAAAAGAAAAAAAAAAAAAAAAAAAAAAGGGGTTTATTGTCTTTAATAGCAGAAGCCAGGTT
>JANHGN010027218.1:0-20045 GCA_024605025.1 Megaceryle maxima
CGACCTGGACCTGACCTGTATCCTCCCGCTGGGGACGGGGCCCAGCACCGGGCGCTGCACGTACAGCTATTGCATCAGACCTGCGCGGCGGTTACCTAACGCGCTTCCCGGTGCCGCTCTGCCGGGAGGCCGGCGGCTGCTGCCTGGGCCGCCGCGCCCGCCGCCTCGGCCTCCTTTTGTCCGGGCGGCCGCCGAGCCGGGGCCCGGCAGCCGCGCAGATTAACGGGAGCTCCGTGATGGCGAGGATTAACGTTAGCGCTCCTTGGCGATCGCAGCTGGCCTGCCTGCTGCTACCCTTGTGTCACGGAGGTGCTGTGTGTGTCCGTCCGCTCCCCCTCCCCACCCCCCTCCCGGCCCGGGGAGCCCCTGCCTGCTCCGGAGCAACGCGGGTCAGCCTTTTATCTGGCTGTGCTGATTTTTCGGCTCACATAAGCAGATATGCCTGTCTCACCGTGACTCACACCCGAGCAGTTTGGGTTCTTTTTAATTTCTTTTAAATTTTATTTAGTAACTCATCTTGAATTGGAAATATAATCGTGGCAGGCCTGTGGCTTTACTTGGATTGCTTTTAGTCTGTGCACCAGAAGAGGTGAAGCCTGTGTCCTCTGCCCTGATTTTCATGCATTCAATAAGGCAGAGCTTGAGTGCTCAGTTGCTGTGCGATGCAGAAAGGCCCTCGATGACAAGAGGTGGCAATTGCTTCTTCCTGACTAAAAAACCCAAACACCTCCTTTCCTAACATGGTGTGTGAACTGTGCTTTGGCATAGTCTTGGATACAGTAAACGTGAGGATGGGTTACAAACGAGAGCACATTGGGCCTCATTGAGGAGGACTACGAGGAGTGTAATTCTGAAATATGTAATTAGCATGCAATTACAACTAATGAGTCAAACCATTGAGAAGCATTGCTAGTGTGTAGTTTTGAAGGCCCTTCAAACAGATGTGCTGTAGCGGTGGCAGGCAGATGTTTAGCTTTGAATGCCTTGCAGAGTTAATGGTACGCAGAGGTTGTGCTGTGGGCATGGTCTTTCTCTCTGGGGGAGAAAGATCACTGCTGCGTTGAGAGGTTTTGGAGCAAGAATCTCACCTGAAAGTTGCGACTGTCCGAGGAAAAATGAGTATTTCCACTATTGTTCAGAGCTACACTTCACTAGAGAGCACACTTTCTGTTCTGCAGCAGGCTCAGGATGAAATTTATTGTGTTTTGGAGCAATTACGCTCATGTCATAGCAAGTGCTACAAATAAATCCAGGGTTTGGGCAGGTTCAAAACCACGAGCAGCTATAATGAGCACAGAGCTCAAGCTGTTGCGTTGAGTCTTGGCCTAAAATTTTGGTGGCTATAAAACATCCTGAAAGGTTCTTGACTAGCAGGTGGCTGCTGAGCTCTTAGTTAAAAAGCATCGGCTCTAGCGCGTAATTCCTGCGTTCTGTTGGTGGTACTGATAAAATACATTTCTAGGCTCGTGTTTGTGAAGGTTTGTGCTTGCTCATATCGTTGGCCTATGACTCGGGCAGCTGGAACGCTGATAGAGGCCAGTGCAGCGCTGACTGCTGACTTTATGACCGAAATCCAAGTTAGATTTTTTTCAATTCCAAGTGATGGATTTGTTAGGAACTTTGGGGTTAAGAGAAGAGTTAAATGTTGGTGAAACAATGAGGTTTTGGCTTCACAGTTGAAGACTCTGTTCAGGTACCTTTGCCTGTATGTGCCATTGGTAGGGAGAGATTTTTTTTTTTTGATCCAAACAGATGTTCTTAACTAGTCATCAGCTCCTGGCAAAAAAAATTGGTGAATGTTGAACCTGGGTTGTCTTGCTCAAGGTTGTTAAAAATGTGGAAATGGAGTTTATTGGTTATTTTTTACTTTCTTGTCTCATCATTTTTAGAATTTTGCATTAGAAGTAGGCAACTGAACACTGGGCTTAGGCTAGTTTTTCCAAAAGGAGTAGCTGGCTGCAATTTGGTAATGAAATTTATAGAAAAGGTGGGTTTTTTCATGAATGCAAAA
Source organism: Megaceryle maxima (assembly GCA_024605025.1). Lineage (NCBI taxonomy): Eukaryota > Metazoa > Chordata > Aves > Coraciiformes > Cerylidae > Megaceryle > Megaceryle maxima. Next base: position 2,012 of record JANHGN010027218.1, read on the forward strand.
ATATCTTTGGAAGAAGCCTCTTTTTTTTTTTTGTTGTTGTAGCTTCACATCTCGAACAATTAATGAATGAAGTCTGCTCCCTGTACAGTATAATGGCTTTGCTTGAAGAGAATGGCTTGCTGCAGAAGAGAAAGTTTAATTTTTTATCACTTTGTGCAGGTTTCTTGGAGATTTTCTTCTTTCCAGGGCTTTGGTGGAATTGCTGCTCATCATACCTGGTAGATGGAAAATAAACTTTTTATTTCTTACATGAGTAGAGAGAGGGCTGAGCTGGGAGTTAGCTCTCCAACTCTGTGATGCTGGGTGAAGAAAGAGAGAGGTTGAAACTTCAGTGAGCTGGCTGTTCAGGAAGGCATGTGGTGCATAGTAGGAGGACCAGGGTTTAAGTTCTCAAAGGTACTTTTCACCGTGTGCTGGAGCTTCAAATTTTGAGACCAAAATGAGCTACTGTCTACACTTCTGCTGTTGGTTAGCTTTGCTTCCATGTACACACATCTCTGTAGGATTGTCCTTTGTTACAGATTACTAGTTATTTGAGTGTAATAACTCAAAATAACTCAAAAACTGCTTAGGCCAGTGATTCGGGTGTTTAGCTGGGATGTGGGAAGTGGAGGTGTGAATTCCTCCTGCAGTAAATATTTCTCGAAGAGTAGTTCAGTGGTGGTGGCTCCAAAATTCTCAGTAGCTGGTGATTGCTACCTGGGCTTTGGGAGGTAGAGAATAAATTGAATCTACAGTGAATCCAGGTGAAATGCCTACTATCTGGTCTATATTCCATGGTCTATCTTTTCTTCTGTCCATCTGTGAGGGAGAAGTTGTGTCTTGGTGTCTCAGGTGGATGAAGACTTGCAGGGCTTTTTTATTTCGGTCCTGGCTAATTCTCCCAAGGCATTGCAGGGAACACCTGAGTGCTGAAGGGCAGGCCAGGTTTGGCATTAGAGTGCCAAAGTCTCCTTCAGGGACCTTTTTTTTTTTTTCCCCCTCTGGTCTGTGTCAAATCCTTTTAAAACTGATGCTAGTATGGTACAGTACATCATGCTTGGTACTCCTAGTTCCTTACAAGTTGCTTAAGAATTATTATATGGATAATGCAGGATTTTGGGAAGGGAAATGGCGATTTCTCAAAATCGGTAGCTTTACGTGCTTGATATGAGAACAGTCCTATGTGCTAATTACAAGTGTCTTCAAAAAACATACTGGCATTACTTTGCATCTAATCAAATGTTCTCTTCTCTCTGGACAGTCTCTTTATGCACCTCTTGGGGGGTGTGGGGAAGTTGAAATTAGAAGAGGAAAAGGTTTTAAGGTGGAGACATTCAATCAACTTTTGAATGCTTTATTACAGATATTCCTGATTTATTTGGGTTTCTATTTGGTTTCTGTAAAACTGGATACTTTTTGGTGCTAATGGGTGGGAAGAAAAGTTTGAATTAATGGCTTCCTTCTAAGATGGCTGCATTTCTTTATGATGCAATGACCAGTATATTTTCTGAGGCATTGTAAGCTTTGATACTTCTGAAGTTGTGCCTCTTGCTTGTTGACCACTTTACTGTGAGGAGTAGTTGAAGAGAGAGCACTAGCATGCAAGTCTTGTGCACTGCATTGATTGCCTGTGTCTTAAGAGGGCTCTGTGTAACTGAATTTAGCAAGTGGCTTAACTATTTGAGACTAAAGTAGAAAAAGTCATGTAACTGCTTCTCATGTCCATTGCAGCTTTGGTTAAACTTTCTCCTATTTTCAGGCCTTCTGTCATGCATGAAAATGGCCACCTAGCCTGAGCCCAGGGTAGAGCAGGCCTATGCTGGTGCTTAATTGAAACGTGCGTAGCTTGTGACTGACATGGTCATATAAACTGCAGCAATATTCTGTAAAGATTAGATGCTGGGTGCAGTTTATTTTCAAGTCTCACGTGTAGTTTGTCTCGTATAATGAGAGGCAGAGAACACTAAAATTTCAAGTTGAAGCTTCTTAGAATATCATACTGCTTTATGCTATTTGCAATCCTAAAGCTCTTTGCATTTTTAATGAAATTCTAAATTATGTGACTTCACTCAAAATGGCTCAGCTTCCAAGAAAAAATGAATTAATGGCATGAGGTACATACTGTGTTTAAAAATAGAGCCCGAGTTGGAATTGCCTTTTGTTTAAAATACTTGGTTTCATTTTAAAATTGAAGCTTGTTAGATGTTTTGTAACAAGTTTTTCTTGTGCACAAGCAAGGGTTTAGAAGAAAATAAAAGAAACCAACTGGTAGCACATTTTATGGGTGGAAAAATATTTCTTTGTTCTGGAGTAAACCATGTTACTTAGCAGCGTTAAGAGCCCGACAGACTCATTTCCTTCTGGAGCCTGGGATGATCTTGGGTTTTGGACGTGAAGATTAGTGCTAGTTTTGCTCTGAATTCATCTAAGAAGTCTGTGTGAATAGACAGCAGTAAAACATCTGGAGACTTCTTGGAGTTTGATCCAGTTACCTGTTTGCTGTGGGATGTCTTTCTGCACTTAGCAAGGATAAAGATTTTGGAGTTGTTCAGATGGAGAAGTCAAGGGTGGTGATGGATGCAAGTGCATTCATGTATTTTTCTCATCTGAGGTTAGAGATGTGCTGGCTCGCTCAGTTTTCCCCCCACCCTGAAAAAGCTCTCTTCAAGGTATTGTGTAGTACGTGCAGATTTGTGGATCCTGTTGTTTGACAGCTGAAGCCTATGTGCAGAACCCCTACCATTCAAGCAAGTGCTTCTTTGTGCCACCTTCGCTGCATCCGTTCAGAGTAACCCCAGCCCTTTTTGACTGCAGTTGCTTGGAAAGCAACTTCAAAGATGCTCGACAAATTACAGCTCGACTCTTTGTGCTTAGCTTGAATGTGGTGCATGCTTCCTAATGAACTACTTGATCTTGCATCATACAAAATTTTTAATCAATGTGTGCAGCATTGCTGAAGACTGCACAAGTTAAACACAAAGTTAAAAAATAACTGCCTGTGCACACTTTTAAATCGACAAAAGCTGCAAACTCATTCTTGGCTTCATGTAGCTCTGCTGTTGAAGTGATGGCGCTCTGTTCTTTTCAAGGTGGGGAAAGAAACATATACAGCTCATGTGAATGCTTTATAAAATTCTCTAATACGGTGACCTTTTAGGAAAAAGAACCACAACTGAAGTGAATTTTTATTTGTAAGCTTAGTTAAGCATGTGTAACTTCCAGAACATCCAGAGCTTTGCTATTAAACATTAAGATGGTAATGCTGAATAAGGTGCAAGCTTTACAAAGACTGGTACTGGTTTTGAGCATTACTCTTTTTTTTTTAAGGAAAAATCCAAGTTCATTTTAATTATCTCTTACAACAAGACTGATGTGGTGTTGGCATTTGAGGCCCTTGAGGAATGATCTTTGTTGAGGTTGGTCAGTGACTTTGGTGAGGATGGTTAGGTCAATGTTAAGGATTTTGGAAGATCCCACTGATTAAGCTCTTGGTTTGGCTTTTGCTGTAATTGCTTGGCCATGCATCAACATTGGGTCCAACTTGAGTTATGAAGAGGGTTGATGAATTCTGAAAGATGCACTTTCTAGGAATTTGTGCTAGTCAGGAAGGCTTTTCTGTCCTCCAGTTAATTACATGTGACTTCCACTGACTTCATGAGATGGTTATAGAGTATTTAGGGAAAGGATATAGCCTTGAGTGTGGAGCTTATGCAACACCCAAAATGGCTATTATTGCTGCAGGAAGATAGTTGGCTTTTGATGGCTTCTAGGCTGGTGATCAGCAAATTTCTTTGGGACAAAAAATGTGGTTTTCCTGTGATATCCGGTGCTACACTTAATACATCTCTTAAGAACTCTTTTTTTATTGACAGAAGTTCTTGAAGTACAGTGACTGTTGTAAAGAAAGCTAGTATTTGATAAATGGCATGTTAAAACACCGTCTAGAGAAGTACAGAATTTTTCTAATCTTCTTCCAGAAGAGAGGTGGCTCTAGTTTCTGTTTTCTTCCTTTCAGGATGATTTGGACATCTAAATCCTCTTTGTTGTGGAAACAATTGACATAATTTGTTCAGTAATAATACAACTGAAAAGATGTTTTATTAGCACATCATGCTAACACCCCCTGTGCAAAAAAAAAAAAAAGTCAAACCATGACAAAACAGTTGAAATTTATATATAAAAGTTTTTGTTTCTGGAATTGTTGTTACCAGTATAGTTTCTTAAATGAAATGAAATTTTTAATGGATTAATGTTGTTGCTGCATTAATACTGCATAAGTTGACAAATTATATCCCTGGTACCTTAGCTTAGACTTTTCCCTTACAACATGTTTAAACAAGAAAATGGTTCTAGTATGATGATTTAAGGGACAATAGTTGTGTTCTGACAAACTGGAAGAAGAGAAGGGAGGGAATAGGCAGTTGAGCTGACAAATCCCTTAATTACATTACAGACCAAAGTTGCTGTCATTAGTCATAACTAACTCCCTTTTAAAGCCCACCTCTTTTCTAGCTTGAGTACCTGGGGAGTAATTTGGAACTCAGAGCTACTTGTGAATTGTACTCATTTACTGTGCCTAATGTAGGGTGGATATTGAAGGTTAACTGTTCCTTATCTTTTTCCAGAGGGTAAGTGGGATCTAGCCTGGAGTTGTGGGTAGTGAATGCTGGATAAGCCTGATGCCTCATTTTAAATCCTAGGGTAGTTGTGGCCCCCTTTGTTTTGGGGATTAAAGCTGTTGCACGTTTGTGCTTTTGTGTGAATTATTGGGATGGTGTTTTCCAGACTGTAAGAAGGGAATCTATTTGAAAATATGGGAACATCTGTAAGTGGCCCTGCAGAGCAGGATCTCTTCTGAACACAAATGCTTTGTGGGTGGTGCTTTGGGTTCAGAGACTGCTGTTAGGTTTTGAATGTATCTTAGTCCCAGCTTGGTATTTCAGATGTGAACAGATTCTGGTTCCAGTTTCTAATTCAATCTAGCATCCTCTTTGCTCCTGTCATCATCTGCCTTGTTTACCATCTCGCCTATGAGACCCTGAAAAAAAGAAATTTTGTAGAATGGAAGTAAATAATTGTGCAATTAGGTCGTGTATCATGCTGCATAAATCAAGTTTATCTTAATAATGATTTGTAGGCAATGTAGCTAAAGTGGTGGGCTCTAGGATTCAAATGGTAATTGACTGTGCAGCTAAAAAATTAAACTCAACTGCTCTGTATTGGGGATGATGACTATTGCAAAAGCAGGCATTGTTCCCTTTAAAGATGAAGTCCCAGCTTCACAGCCCCAACATGCAGCAGTGCATAAAAACTGCTTAATATCCATTTTTTTGTAGTGAAGTGCTTAAGAAATGTCTTTTATAAACTCATTTCTGCCTTTGTAGAACTGCAGTAGAATAGCTGTTAATTGCATGATTAATTTTCATAGAGGCCTCTGTTTAATCCACTGCATTGCCTGGGTATATATCAGGCTAGAACTGAAGTAGTTGTGTATTTTCTATTCTTTAATTGTCTGCATGACTTAAAAAAATTATCATTACTTCTCTATTTTTTTTTTTTTTTGTATTAACATTTAGAGGAGGAAAGTGCCAGATCCCATTAGAATGAAATTAATATTGCCTACTCGGGCCTGTTTGGTTGAGAAACAGTTTATTAGGATGGTTTTCTGTCTTGTTTTGTTGATTGCCTTTATCTTCTCGGACCACCACCCCCAAATTAAGGTTTGATAAATTCATACAAATCCTAGATTTTTCACTTTTTAATAAACTTTTTAGTGTGACATTTGTCCTCTAGCCCAAGAGCTATTTTAAATTCTCTTGTCTCTGAAAGTTTTGGATGTCCTTTCAAACTTGCAAAAATCTGAGGCTGAGCCATTTTTCACTTCCTGTCAGTAAATATCAAAGTAATGATTTTGTGCTGACTTCTTTTTACTGAATAAAATTGTTGTATTTTTCTGTAGGCGTTTGAGGTTAGAATATTCTGAAACACACACACTGGGGCTTCTTTACAGGAGATCCTGCAAAGTGCGACAGAATGCTAAGGGAGTGTACCAGGGAGGTCTCACGCTTTGCCTTGAAAGAGTTCATGTTGAATTTGGGTTCAAATAGGTAAACTTGTCACTTGGGAAATCTCAAACTGAGATGTGACAGTCTTACTGAGAAGATCTGCTCAGCAGATGCGTTACCTCGAGGACAGCGGCTCAGCCGCACAGAGTTGTCCTTTGCCACTGGTGCGATTCTTTGCCTTGGGCTTCTTTGCCTTCTTTGCTGCGTGTTGCTGCAGCTAGTTGGGATGCCAGGCTAGGTATGATAAGAGGGATCCAGCTTCTTCCAGAGTGTGAGCAAAAAGCCTTCTTAACTGGACCTCTGCATGTTTTCACCCCTAGAAACTTGCTGGGATTTTAGGGCTTTGTTCAGAGCTGCAGACCTGAACTTGAAATTGAGTAAGGAGTTGATTCTTCAGTTGAATTTCTCTTTGATTCCTCAGCTGAAGAGCTCTTTCTATCAAATTTTGTGTGAATACTGTAGTGTACTGTAGCATCATTTGTGATGGTCCTGATTGCTCTTGGCTTTTTCTTAATGGGAAGGTGGCAGTTTTGTGTCCTGCAATGCCCATTTCAGAAGTATTTGCAGCTCTTCACCACAAGCTCATGTTTCCTTTACTATCTGTGTACTTTCCTGTCTTTCTTTGTGATTCCAAGCCATGTTGAAATAGATGTTTAAGGCATCCTTTCACCAGTCTTTGTCAGAACAAGCTCTTCTGTAGATTAGATGTATTTTTTTATACTTCTGTTACTGTTTTGGTATTTATGCTGTAAGGTTTATGAGGTTGATACTGTGTTTTGGAAAAAGTGCCTGCTTATTATATAGATTGTGTGGGGGTGGTTTTTCCAACCTCACTGACCCTATTAGCTGTTCAGCAAAGCCTCCATATGGCTGAGAGCTTCAGGACACATTTCATGCACCTCACAGATGGGGAGGCTTACTCTGGGAATACTTCCCAAGTGCAATATAGGAAGCAGGCCCAAAGGCCATGCTAAGGGATGGAAGTGAGTTGAGGATGTAACCAGTTTGAGACAACCTGGCAGTAGCATCTTCTGATTTACTTCACGCTGCAGGAATCTCAGTTCCCCTCCAGACCTGTTGTCAGCCCCATGACCTCATTTGGACAGGTTTGCCTCCTGGATACAAAGGAGCTGCAGTTTTATTGTTCCTTGTCTAGCTTGCTGCATTTAAATTACAAGATGAGGGATTCAAAATAATTTTAAAAAATCCAAACAAATCCAAAGTAAAAAAAAAAAAAAAAGAGTTGTAGTTGAAATTTTGAGCATCAAGGGGTTAAATGCATTTCTTCTAAATCATAAAATGTTTCAGCCACATCTGAGTTGATCTCTTTTCTTGTTCTTGAAGGCACAGATGGTAGAGTTGGCAAGTGCAGCTGGCTGGCTACAAGGAATCCTCCTTTGCTCTGAAGAACTTTCTTCCTGTTCATTTCCTCTATACTTCCTGATTATCCAGACTCATAGAAAAATAGTAAACTATTTTGCATTTTATGCTGGCTAATGGAAATCCTGCCTATTAAAAAAAAAAAAGTATGCACGAGTTCAGGCTAAACAGTATATATGTTAGGAAACATTTCTAGGTTTGGCTGGGAATATTCTCTTTTTTCTTTTTTTTTCTTTTTTTTTTTTTTTTTTTTTTTGGTTGGGATGCTGTTAAGAAAATGGCCCTAATAAGAGCTTGGCCGTTTTTTAGGACTCTTAAATCTGTTTGAGGATGGAGTGTGGACACTTCTCGTAACACTCCCCCTGTAGCTTCAGGCTGTCAAGCTGTTGAACAGCAAGAACAGTTCTTTTTTTCTTGCCGTTACTAAACCAGACTTGTTTAAGCTGGAGTTAAAGGGCTTGAGGTTAACACGCTAACATTTCATAGCTGGTACGGCCAGATGCACCGCTAGACCACATTGCATGGTTACCAAAGTCAGAGTTCCTGAAAATTGCAGACAAACTGAGACAACAAAGCAACTTTCAGAGACTTCAAAGTCAGGTTGTTCCTGTGCTTTTCAGTGTCACTATCAAATGAGACTTAGCAGTTGACAGCTTGGCCACCCCAAACTAGAGGCTGGTTTCTTTTGCACCGTGGCTCTCTGCAGCCAGGAGGGTGATGGGTGATGCATAGCGGAGCAAAACTGACAGCAGCTTGTGCGCGAATGAGGAGTGGGCCGTTTAGGAGCGGATTAAAGCAAGTACATGCTTTGCTTGCCTGAACTGGAAGTAAAAATTTGCATTCCTGGCAGTTGTGAAACTTTTTTTCAGGCCATATTAAATCTGTTCCTTATTAAATAAGATTTATATTTGGAAGCTGGAAATTGAAGGTTGGGAAAGAATGGATTTTTGTCCTTTTATTTGCAGGGGTTCAGGTTTTGCAGTAAGTTTTATTTAGATCCAAAGCAGGATTTACACTGTTACCATCCTTCAGAGCTTCAGGAGCACTCTGCTTGTTTTAAATTTCCCTTTTTAAGAAAAATGAAGTCTAATGCCTGGTAGGTCTTCCTGAAGCCTTTGGCTGTAAATGCCTAATAGTTTTAGAGATGTTTTTTGTTTACATTTTGATTTTAAAACCTGTCATTGGTGTTGGATTTAGAAAGTAAAGCTATATGTAAATTCTTAAGGACTGCATGCTCTAGCATGCTTATAAAATAGGAAGATTAGGTCATTTGCTGTCTATTATGTTATAGCTGCCTTCATGAGCAGAGCAAGGATAAGGGTTTAAATTAATAAAATTAGTTAGAAATTCTAGATATTAATTGGGAATGTTGATCATTGCAGGAAAGGCTATAGCTGTCTATTTTTGCAACTTTCTTGTGGTTGTTTATGATCTTAAGAACAGGTAAATATTTTGGTGTGCTTTTTTGGCCACCTTCCATTATTAGGAAGAAGGCTGAATTTGTAAGCAGAATCAGTTACAGAACCAACAGGAGTAATTTGCTTTTATAGCTATACATATGGAAAATTTAAAGTTTATACTGCATATTCTTTAATTTGGTCTTATCACAATGTGAATATATAGACAGCTATTTTTGAAAGTGATTATAACTGCTGATTTGCATAGCGATACAGGATTTTTCTCACAGCAGCTGGAAAGACTGTCATCTTTATCATGTGGGTATGATTTCAGGCTTTAAGAAGAGCATTTTGTTCAATCTACCAACAGCATTAAAGCAAAGGTGTTCCTAAAGTACCGTATGGATTATTTGCTTTGACATATTTTCAATATTGACTAATTACCATTTTTTCATTGTGGCATTTGGTAACTTGGCAAATTATTGCGTGCTTTCATTTCAAGGTTCCTTGGGTATAGTGTAGTGTCATCTTCATTCATTTGAAAGCTGAAATGTTGTAGTTAGCAGTATGAACCTGAGTAGAGGATGGTACTTTGGTGTTTTGCTGCTGTGTATTATGAGTCTTATCCCATGAATTCTTCTATTGTGATTGCTAACTAAAATCCCAGGCTTTGTATACACGAGATTCAAAAAGGAGTACGTACTTCAAAAACTGTTGAAGCCACTTCCAGGAATGAGTTTCTTGGGAAAGAGATGCTTTGGCAAAATGTGGCAGGGTTTATTTTATGTTTTTTAGAAAGCCCATTTCAAATGCAGTCAGGTGGGGGTTGGGCTCTTCTCCCAGGCAGTTAGTGACAGGAGGAGAGGGCAAGGCCTGAAGCTGTGTGAGGGGAGGGTTAGGCTGGATCTTAGGAAGCACTTCCTCACGGAAAGGGTGATTAGACACTGGAATGGACTGCCCAGGGAGGTGGTGGAGTCACCATCCCTGGAGGTGTTTAAGGAAAGATTGGATGTGGTGCTTAGTGACATGGTCTATATGATGTCATGGTGTTGGGTCATAGGCTGGACTTGATGATCTTGGAGGTCTATTCCAGACTCAGAAATTCAGTGAAATGTGGTAGTTAAAACAGTTTGGTTAACTTTGTTTTGTGGATGTTGGACTGCCTCAATATGTGGCTGAGGCTTTTTTGCATTTTCATTTGATTGTCCTAAAAAAAAATATAAGCTTGGAATTGATAATGAACTTGTTGCGTGTTTTAAATAATCAAGTTCTTCTAGCTTTCTAAAATTATCTGTATCATTACCGATTTCATGATGACTCAGAATTCTTGCTTTGAATGTAAGCCGAACTTCCAAGCTCCTTTGTAAGAAATCTTGTCTTGGTAGCAAATAAGATATCTTAATTGCAGCTTTGGAAATGACTGTTAAATTAACGGAGGTCTGAAAAGCAGTGTGTCTGAACTGTTGAGCATGGGTAGTGATAGAAGAACTTGGTAAAGGTGATGCTCAGTGGACAGTTGTTCCCGTAGCTGGCTCTGCTCCATAGCCTTCCATGCAGTGATTGCAGTCTGTCCCTGGGGATGACTCTTTTTGTTCCCCATCAGGGAAAAAGCAAGCTCGTACCAGTGCAGTAACAACCGTTCCCTTCACTTGCCGCAGATCTTAGGGCATCGTTTTGCAGGAGAGCAAAGGATGGAAGAGCTTGACTTTTACTGCAGCTTTTTCAATTAAGTGACGGAACTGCTGTTTCTGCTCAGCGGTTTAGATCACTTGTGCAAACAGCAGCAGCACTTCCACTCTGTTCTGCCATCTTGCATCACTCCTTAAAGCAAAAAGCATCCTTTGGTTGTTTAAACCAACAAAAGAGTTGCAAAGTGATGCGCTTCTTCAGCGTGTTTGTCAGAAGCATATATTAAAGTCATAAGATGATTTTCACCAGCAATACAAATGGATTTGTCATAGTTGTCTCTTGCTGTGGTTCGGCCTCACACACGTGCTGGGGGGGGGGTGTTTGCTCACGGCAGCCTGTGGCCTTTAATGCCATATCTGTTGCAGACAGAGTGAGTCAGAGTGGCATGTGAATTGCATTCCAGTCTAACGCAGATAATATGTAAGGTACTTCAGGACGCTCATATTTAGGTGGGGGGATAAATTGGCTTGCTTGTTTAAAAAACAATGATGCTTTTCTACAAACAGCCCCTGCCCCCCCCAGGCTCACTGCTGGATATTTGTTTTTTCAGCAACACTTTAGTTTCTGTGCTGTCAGGTTGCAAAACCCCAGAGCATACAACTCTTTTATTGAATCAGCATCAGTAAATTGATTCACGCTCTCCCCTTCACCCCCCCCATTTGAAGTCTTTTCCCATTTTCTTTGCTTACTGGCCTGCCGTGGAACACTTTTTGCAATACCAGCTCAGGGTTTAAAAATTCCACCTGTAATGATGCACAGTTAGGCTTGAACATTCTATGCTGCTGACTTGCTCCTATTTAAAAGAAGAAATACATGCAAGCTGTGCATGTACTGCTCATGCATCGCCCTTGAGGAGCGAGGGAGGGGAGAGGGGGTCACATGAGATGTGGGAGCCAAAAGGGGATCACACTTTCCAAAAGCGTGAGACCGCCCCGGTTATTTTGGAACTTTTTATCTCTCTCTGCCTGCATGTTTTGAGGCTTTGGTGTTTGGACAAGTCTGTGAGCATGGAAACGCTGCTGTTAAGATGTTTTGTTCCCTTCACTTGGGGTGTATATCTACTTTGCCTCCATCTTGCACCAGCTGGGAATCCTGGAAAGTATCTTGTTTCTTAGCCTCTTGGAAAGGAAAAACCAACAGCCGAAGAGAAGCATCTGAATATAAAACTGCAGGCTGAGAGGGGTGGAAAAAGTGCAGTAACGCTCACGATTGCAAATAGAAATTTGACCGTGTTATGGTAATTTGGTGAAGTTTGGGCATCTCATGAGTGATACTATAGCCGAAGCTGAGTTTTGTTTTGATGTGGTGTGTCAATAAGAGTTCATTTTACCCCTGTTGTTAGCATGATTGCGTGTCTTCTCCATAGAAGTGCTGTGGAAAGCAGGGTAATATACTGGATTATTTTGCTATGGTCACTTACATAGCCCTGCTACTCAGAACACGGTGCAAAAGGAGATGCTTTTGAGTATAAATGCTAGAACTGGCAGCAGGTAGAAGTGGGGTTGAAATGAGGAGGGAGTTATGGGGTGTGATAGCTGAAAGTCAGGTAATTCAATGAGTAGGCATAGAGCAGGGGCACATGATTTAGAAGCAGTTTCTTCCACTTATGGCAAGGAGTAACTGATAAAATAGTAAATAGATTGCTAATTATATAGTGCTTTTTGTTAATTTAATGAGCTGTGGACTGCTTGCAGAGTAAAATACTTTCAGAATGAAGTTCAAAGTTCAGGATTTATGTGATGTGATAGTATCTGAAGTAGCTTAATGGTGAGTTGTTTTGGTTTGGTTTTTTTTTTTTTAAGATAAGATTTTTTAGGGTTTAAGCAAGTACAGAATCAATTGGAAACCAGATGTAACTCCCTTTCAGTGTCTGTATTTAAGGCAGCTACAGATAGTTACTTAGATTTTTCAAACGCTTCCATATTTTTCTCATTGTCTGCATAAATCATGTTTTGAATAGTCCAAGCAGACCAATGTCTATTAATACTTGGATTACACCATGGTAAATGCATATTCTTTTTTGAGAACAGAAAACATTATTTCCGTGTATTCAGTTCTTAATGTTTTTCTTAAGTCTTCTAGTTAACTGTGTAAATGCAGAACTTGATCCATAATGTTTCCCTATGAGTACTTAGGCTTGTAGGAATTTTGCAAGGGTGGAGTAAATGAGTTTGTATCCTACTTCAGGCTTTTCTTTGTGTACAAGTAACTGGAATATTAGTAGCTTGGAAGCTGCTGTGATGTCTTCAGTTCTGATGGTTACTCATTGGAGCTTTGTTATATTTTAACTGAAACAAACAAATTAATTCTTAAAATTGTTGAATAATTTAGGTCAAAGGGGACCTCTGGAAATCACCTGTTTCAGCTCCCTTGTTTAAAGCAGGTCCAACTTGAAACATATCATGCTTTGTTCTTAGTCCTTCTAAAATTAGTTTGAGGAGGAGTATGTTAATGCAGCAGGGTATGGTCTTGTTTTTGAGCTGCTAGTTTCATTTCTGCTTTGCTTTTCAGTGAAGCTTCTTCACTACATTATCATCTCTAATAATGTTTGAAACTTGGAAGTACTTTTCTTGGGTTCTGTTTAAAATAAATAAATAAGTCCATATTTCATTATGCCACCAAGAAAATAAACATCAGTCATTTTCTAGCAATTTGTTTTGAATTCTTTATGACATCGGGTCTAGATGCAAGCCTACTATTTTCTTATTAGCCCTAAGAAAAAGGCTACATTTGTTCTTGCTAGGAGGTACCTTTTCTGACTTCTTTATCTCAGGTTGCTTTTTGCAAGTCAATGACAGGTAGTTCAAAACAAGAAACTAGAATATTTTTCCAGAAGTGGGGAATTTTTTTAACAATTAACAAGATACATAATCCTTTTCAGATCTCTACGTTCCCATCTATTGCAATGTGTTAGGTTTCAGCATTCAGAGCTACTTCAGCAGCTGCTATAGGGATCTGTTATGTGGAAATCTTCAAAAGTGGTAAAAATATTAGTGTTTATGTAGCCTTACCAGGGCTTGCATGCCTGAAATTCCTTTTTTTTTGTTTGGCTTGGTGTTGTGTGTGGTATACCTGTTTTGAGATCACTGGTGTCTTGAAGAGGAGTTTTAATTTGGACCATCTTACAGTTCGGTCACACGATTATTTTGATAGTCTCCCATTGGATTTAATATGCCACTCAAACTGTAGAGAAGGACCAGCATGTAGCATCTGTGTGATTCTGGTGAGACGATGTATGATAGAAGTGGATTACTCAACTCTGCTTTTCTAGTGGTTTGCCTTCCCTGGTGGATGTTAACCATCAGCTGCCCAGTAGCACAGACTGCTAATAAGTTATCCCTTTGAGTTGTCAGGAGATTTCTGTCATTGTGGCTGTGCTCAGAATACTGTGTTTTCCAGTTTCCTTCTCTCCTTTTAAAAGATCCCTTATTTCTGCATATATAAGGCTGAATTGTTTGCATACGGGAGTCAATTGGAGTTGTTGCTCTGAGTTTGATGCAGTTAAATATTTGATTCATCTCCATTTAATGCTATTTTAGAAATTTGACAGCTTACAAATGTTTCCGTAACTTGCATATTCAGATATTTATCCAAACATAATTGCTATGGGTTTTCCTGCGGAGAGGCTTGAAGGAGTATACCGAAACAACATTGATGATGTTGTAAGGTAAGACTATTTATCTTTTCCTTAACTTATTTTTGTAACTCTTCAGCATCCTTTTCTGCACTCCAATATTTATATCCTGCTAAGGAAAGGATGTGTGTTCTTACAGAAATGGCGAGAGTTTTGCATCTCATAGATACCAAAATTGTGTGTTAGCTTTCTTGAAAAATGGGAGCAACAAAAATTAAACTTTTCAGGAATTTTGGGCCAGGCTGCTGTTCTGGGTTAATCTCAAATGCATGTAATCTGGTTTTTAGTGTGAAAAATTGACTTCAGTAAATTGTGTTGGAGTAAAAGAAGGTTCTTTACTTTCAGAAAGATGTCATCTGTGCCTCTGTTCAGTGTTGAGAGTTTTGTCGGCTGCTGGCATTTCAGAATATTTGCCCATATCATTTCATCAGTTGATAAATGAAGTGCTTGATAATTTACTTTTGATTTAATGTAGCAAATACAGGTGATTTTAGAGAAAAGTTTTTATATCTGTCTGCATTCAGTAATTGTGAATGAGGAGAAAAACCTAAATGAGTAAAAAACCCAAACAACTAAACAAAACCAACAAACCCTACAGGTTGTAGTTTTTTAACATCAAAGGAAGTTGCTTACTCTGAAGTGTTGGATATAGCCATGGAAGGTGTATTAAGTATTTTCTGAGCATTGTTGTCCTTTGTTAACACACTACCTGGAGAGTGTTACATGGGAGGCTGCTTTAAAAACTAAATACTTGTCAGAAGCTGCCAGCTGTCAGTGTGTTTAGGAGCCTAAGTTCTGATTTAAGTCGTACGCGATGCTTTTGAGATCTTGGGTGTTTGAGGTCTTAAGATCAGTAGCTCTCCCAGAGACTTGATGTTTGGGGATGGAAGGATAATGCAGTAAGGGACATGGTTATACAGTGAAATTAGAAGTAGGTGTATCTGGGCAAGAAGGTGCTGCTGCCAGGTTTGAGATGCCACAGAATGTGTCTCATAATCGCTGTCAGGCAAAATTAGTGCTGCTTGAATTTCACTGATAATTGTTTGCATCCAGGTTTGAACAGAAATGAGTTGACAGCTCCTTGCTTCCTGCACTGGGAGGAGTCCTAACCCTCAACTGAGAATCAGTTATCTGGAGGCAGCAACTTCCCTGCACAGCTGCAGTTAGCTTCACATGAGTTCGAGTGGGTTTTGTTTTTGCATATTTAGCCGTCGTGACGAAGCTCGCTATCCATGAATAGTACTGAAAATGTCAGAGGCTGGATTTGACCAGGCCTGCGGAAGTGACCTTGTCCTGTCACACGGTAGCGAGCAGGAGTCACTTGAACAAGCTGGCTCTATCAGCGAGGTTCAGCACAGCAATCTGTAAATACTCTGTTGCAGAGCATCTGTGTCTCTGCTAGAATTGTTATCAGAGGTGTGAAGCTGTTTTCTAATGCTATCTCTGCACACAGCTTGCACACAAAGCCAAGCTTTTGCTGTCTTTTTGCAACAGTTAAGGGCTGTCCCATAAGCTCAAACTATCTAGCAAACTTTACCAGCAATCAAAGCTACCTTTTCATGAAGTTGATGTGGGCACCACATCTGTTACTTGAAATATGTGGTCCCTGATGGACTCCACCTTTGGAAATTGTGAATGACATGAGAATAATAAAAAAGAAAAAGAAAAAAAGAAAAGGTAGTAGTCTTTGAAGGCCCTCATCCATTCACAGCATTGATTTCAGTTCCTTCTGTATGAAGGAAAATACATTTTATTGGTTAAATATGTAAATATGTGTAAATTAGACTTCTGAAAGGGAATGACTACATAATTATTAAAGTGTCCATGAACACTGATGAAAAGGAGTAGTGATCACCTAGGAGGTTAATCAACCAGGCTAAGATGCCGAGAGATTTAAGTTGCTGCAGGGAATTAGATGCTGAAGTAGTGTTTTGTTTGCACACTTTTTAAATGAGAATAATGCACAGAATGTGATCCTGCAGCGTTCTGTATGTTGCAGTCGGCAGGTCCTCATCTGCTCCAGTCATGTTTTTATTGTGGATTTTTTTTTTTTCCTGAGAGCTTTTATGCAGAAATTCAATGTGTTTGAGCTCTGGAGCAATTGGTATTGAGCCAAGATATGCCACTGGGCTTTTTCCGAATAGCTGGTATCCTGACAAATGTAATACTGACCCTGTATGAGAAGTACAACTTGGACTGCTGGCTGTCTCGTGTGACTGACAGTTTAAGAGGTTTTGGATGGAAATTTTGTCCTTAGCAAAATACTTGCTTGAAAGCTTATACGCAGCTCTGTGGGTATTACTGGCAGCAGCTGAGTCAGCTCTCCATGCTCTCCTTGCTCTCCAGTGTGTTTCGAGCAAGGAGGGACATCTCCTGAAGCAAAAGGCCACATCCACCATCTTCCTTAACTTCTCCCAGTCTGCCAACAGGGGCGCTAGTGGGAGTTGGGAAATACTTGTGCCAGTGAAATTGGAATCTCATACTCCGTGCTGCACAAAGAGTGTTCACATCTGTTCTTATTTTAATGCATCGGTTTAACCACAGAGTTCTTCTAGTTTCTTCTGGAATATTATGACTGATAACCAGAGCTTGTTTTTGCTTGAGCTTTCCAGGATTTTAGCAGCTAGTGTTTCTTTTCAATTTGAACAGCATGTTCTGTCATGGCTAATTAAATTCCTTCTGGCTGATGTGCAGATACACACTGTTGATGATGTTAAGTGTAAACATTTGTGTGTTATTTCTTTGTGAACATTGCCAGGTGACACATCATATATAATGATGGCAGTTTTGATGAATCATGTTTGCAGTTTGGCTCTCTGAGGATTGTATGGGAAGTTTTTGTTACAAAGAAAGAATGAAAATGAAATGAGTGTGAAAGAGTGTAGCAGTCTTCCTCCTTCTTTATGAACCCGGAATATCATTGAGCACTGTCCTCAGACTTCAGTGGCAAATAACGGCCACTTTAAAAAACCTGGCATTCAAATAACTGGTTCTGGGTGTTCTAACTGAAATGTGAAGGCTATTTTAACTGGCTGTCTTTTGTTGGAAATACCACTGTGACAAAACAGATGATTAAATTGAAATGTTTACAGATAGCTTGTGTAATAGATGCTGTCTGCTTTAAAAATAAGCAACCCTTCCTCAGCTTAATATATTGATGTGCAGGTAGTAGATTGGTCCATTCAATGAATATTTCAGTTACAGGTGAGATCTTGTTTTCAGTTGCATAAGTAGGCCTCTTCATACTACTGGATGATTTGTGTGAGTGAGGTTTATGACCTGCTGCCTCCTTGACTTTGAGGCACTGCAGGGCCAGCTGGGACTTGGCATGCTGAACTGCATGTGCTGGATGATGCTTTAATGATACTGCAAATTAAGGTCGTCATTATTGCAATGTATATTAATATGTGCTTTTCTTCCTGCTTAAGGTTTTTGGATTCAAAGCATAAAAACCATTACAAGATATACAATCTGTAAGTATGCACTTAAATGCATTTTTCCAAAATAATGAGTTCTAAAAATAGCTTATGAGTGAAAGTGGCTTGTTGCTGTACTGAAGCAGAGCTAGAGATGCGTTGCACATTTCTTAAAACAATTAAGCCTGATTGAGAGTGCTGTTATTTCATTTAGTGGAGCTGAGTGAGGTTAAATGAAATGCTGGTGTGTATTCATATTACTTGAACGCTTTTAAATGACTTGGCATCTAGCCCATCTGGAGCTTGTACCATGTGATTAAAAAGTGGAAAGTAATTCACAGCAGGCTTTCTGTTAATGTATTAGTGTCCACAGTGAAGAAATTGCCAAATGAGTATTTTCCTGGGCCCTTCCCCTTCCCCTTCCCCTTCCCCTTCCCCTTCCCCTTCCCCTTCCCCTTCCCCTTCCCCTTC
>JANHGN010027218.1:33552-49073 GCA_024605025.1 Megaceryle maxima
CTCTACAGAGCTTTAAAACAATTCCTTTGAAGTTTAAGTTAATTTAAAATTAGTAATAAAAATGTTTTGTGGTTCTCTTGTGGTTTGTGTGTGTGTGTGGTTTTATTTTCTTTTTTGTTTCTTTATTTGTTCTCAAAGCAACTATTTACTTCAGTTGTAATCAACTGTGAAGTCCTTCATTTAACAGTTTGGGCTATTGGGCCTATATGAAGGAAACTTTCCACTTCTGGTGGTTGTGAACATGTCAGAAGGGCATTTTGTAATAGAAGGTAGCGTTGGTCTTGAATACAGTGATATTAGCAAAGAAAATTAGAATCTTTTGACTTAGTGTTGTCAAAATGGAATTCCCATATTCGTGCTTAAAAACTGGAGTTCAAGGTGTCTCCTCCTTAATGTCTGACATTCCCCAACTCAAAAAAAACCCAAAAAACCAAACAAAACCCAAAATAAAACGAACAAAAAACGCAAACCAAAACAAACAAAAAGAACCCCCAAACAAAAAAACCCCAAACACGCAAATGAAACCATCTTTCACATGATCCTCACAGTGACTGAGGTGTTTGTTTTTAATAGATGGAAAAATTTGCATCCTTTGCTTCATTGTTTGAGATGGATGTTTGGGGATACGTAGCAAAGTAACTGGAAAAACAGTGTCCTGCTTGTTCCACGCTGGGGACTGGTTGGGAATGAATTGCCTGGTGTTAAATAACGTGTGCAAACAGCTTCCCCTTAAACCCTCTGTGGGGCAAGTAGGAGAGATGTGGACACGTGTCTGTGGAAAAGAGAAGTGTGTACAGAGGCTGTCTTTGGGAATGGTTTGGAGGTGTATTGTGCCTTTGCTGGTCCTTAAGGTGCCCAGGACGGTCCACAATGAAGAAATTGCTGAAGTTTGTCACAAGTTACTGTACTGGAAATGGCATGACTGGGTTTCTGTGCAGTGTAGAAAGCAGTGCAGGGCTCCCTCACTCTACAGACAGCCAGCAGAGATACTTTATGTGCTGGTCTCCAGTGTAGCTGCTGCAGAGGTACACTCGGTATAAATCACGATGGTTTATTCCACATGCTTTACCTACCTTTGCCTTTGTGGTTTATTTGCCTGTAGCTGTATTCTGAGGTAATAGACAGGAGCTCTGTTAGTGATGCTAATAAATAGTCTTGATGGATTTTGACATTTGTTTTCAATTCTGTTCAGGGAGTGACAATTCCCAGTCAGAGACGCTATGTGTACTACTATAGCTACCTGTTAAAGAATCACCTGGATTACAGACCAGTGGCACTGCTGTTTCACAAGATGATGTTTGAAACAATTCCCATGTTCAGCAGCGGAACTTGCAGTAAGTACCCAGCACCCTGATCTCCTCTGTTAGCTCTCGTAAGGAAACACATTGGCCTTTGAATGGTTATGTGACAGTTAACTTTCTGTTACGTGACGTGAAGGAAGAGCTGCACATCTTGATGGAGGAGAATTTCAGATTTAAACACTTCATATTCCACATCTGGGTTAGTGTGGTCAATCCTTTAGCATCCTCCCAGGTATAGTAAGTTGAGGTCTGTGAAGGACTCACGTGGGTTGTTTCACTACTGTTTTAAACTGGAAACTATTTAAGGGTTTGAAGATGTGATGTCATACGTATTTACTCCTTTAGAAGAACCCCCCCCCCCCTTTTTTTTTTTAATATGCCAACTCTTGGGAAACATGAATTGCTGGAAAATAGTTGCTTGAGGGTGTATTGGGTTCAAATGCAGCAACATCCTTCTTCCCATGGGTGCGTGTATATATATTTTTTAAATCAGTTCAACAGGCTGTATCTCTAACTCTGGAATAAACTTTTATTTATATGAAGGCTTATCAAGTATTAACACACCTGTAAATGATTCATCTGTTTTGCTGATGTGTAGTAAAGAGCAGCAGATTCCTTGAAACTTTGAAGTATAAATGCAAATACAGTTCTGTCCTTCTGCAGGCTGCATTACAGGGCAGTGACTGCCTAGTGTTGCGTGTTCATTTTTTGTTAGTGGAAAAAGTCTTTCTAATGGTTTTGCTATGGAGATTACTGCAATATGTAATTAATTCCAGTGCCTCCTATGGCTTTGATTAAAATTGCACTATTAAAATTGTTGTAAGACTCTACCTGAACACGGAACGCACACAAACAATCGAGCAGCTTGTCAGGCTGGTTGTTTTTACAGAAGGATGAAGGGAGGAGCCTTTGCCAAAAAACTCTGCCTCTAGGGTAGAGGTGTGGAGGTTACAGATTTCTACAGTTGTCACTTATTTAATGTTTTGGATAAACTGTGCTACACTTGCGAAATCAAGCTACAAGTATGAATTGCTTGTGTGAGCATTAACTTTTTTGTTTGTACCAGGCTGTTTCCAGTGCTATGTTCACAGTAGAATGTTGGGATAAACAAAAGATTTGCTAAGCACCTGAGAAGAGAGCAAGGATCAGCTTCAGCATCTTTGTGTATTGCAATATTTTATATTTCTATGTTCAGTAATTTTATTTTTTTTTTCCAGAATGTGAAACCAATGGTTTCTGTTACTACTTTAGTTGTGTTATCTACTGTGATGGTAGTAATTGTACCAACACATGATAACTTGAAATCTGACTTCCTTGTTATCTTCTGTTATAAAGTCACTCACCGAGCCGTCGTGCCTCTGGGATGACAGCTCTGAGGTTTTGAGGGAGATAAGTAGCAGTTTTATAGCTAGGCCATCAGTAAGGTAGTGTGGGTGTGCTCAGTAGGGGCTTCGTAGCTCTGCAGGGGTGGTTTCAGGGTGGCCTCTACAGCAGGGTATGTTTCAGTGCGTATTGTCTAGAGAGCAGTCTCCTTCTGATACTAACAGAGAAGTTAGGAGCAAATGCAGAAAGACTTCTTTGAACAAGTTTTAGTATTTCTGGCTTTTATGCCGTTGTCTGGCAGTTTCCAAAGAAAATCTGCTTGGACTGCACAGAGAAAAAAAAAAAAAGATATAATTTCATCTGTTAGGCCTGCAGATTTCATTTGGAAATTACCCTGTCTGGCACTTTTTTTGGTGGTGGTGATTTACAGGACACATCTATGGTCTGTGCATTTATAGTCCCTGTATTGATGTTAAATTTTGTCCTTGGTTTAGTTTGTGTAAGAGTGGAAATTCCTTGCCCTGATGTGACTGCCCACTCTGTAATTTGAAGAAGATGAGAGAGAATAAAACCCCTCAGTTACATCTGTATAATAGACATGAGAGGCAATATTCAAGGAAATGTCAAGAAGTTGTTGCTTTATTTTAGTCATTTCTCATTATATTTAAAAGAAGCAGCAACTTTCTAGGAATCCTATGGTTGCCTGAGGGCATTGCTACAAAGGACCAAAATCTGTTAGGTTGTTTCCAGTAACATCTAGCAAAGCTTGTTGACCTGCAGTGCTTAACTCTTAATAGGTATTTATTTAACTTTCTAAATATTGTACTCATGATTGTGATTCTGATACTAATATTGTGCTTTTTGACACTTCAAGGAATTTCTTATGAAGTGACGCTCTGTTTTCCCATGCAGATCCTCAGTTCGTGGTGTACCAGCTAAAGGTAAAAATATTCACCTCCCCTTCAGGACCCTCAAGACGTGAAGACAAGTATATGTACTTTGAATTCCCTCAACCTTTGCCAGTATGTGGTGATATCAAAGTGGAATTTTTCCACAAACAGAACAAGATGTTGAAAAAGGTTGGTTTTCTTGTTTCTCTGGAAAATGTCGTTGAGCTCATCCTGATGCAGGGTGGGGATGTTGGTTATTCTTCAGTGTTGTGTAATCATAGTATATAATTCTTTGATGTCTAGTTTTCCCAAGGAGAGAATCTACCACAAAATGAAAGATGGATGTTTGGAGAATTGGTGAGATTAAGTACAAAGGTTGGATGAAAATTGCCCTGTTGTATATGTATTACAATCGTTTGGGTAGTAGTGAGTAATCTAATTCAGGAAGAAACATTCTCATTCTAAAAATAGACTTGCATACTGAGCAAGTTAAATCCAGCTGTTTTCTTCGCTGTATTGTCCGAAAGTTTGAGCAGGCACAGAAGATCCTGTCTGTGCTGTTAGCTGATTTCTACCCATCTCTCAAATCTGGTTGAATTGCCAAGATAACTGAGTCCTACGCACTTTGTAAAAGTATCTCTGCAATCTCTTTGGCCATCTCTTGGTTCCCAGCTGCAATGCCTTGACACTATTTGTTTAGAGAATTTACTCAGAATGGAGAATTTTATCAGTGTCTCAAGTTCTGGAAAAAAAAAAAATCTAGAAATTATTTTGACACCAAATTCAGTGAGTTCTTAAAGGTACAAATGTCTCATTGTGGAGCTTCGTTACTTCTGGTGCTTGTGGAGTTAGTTTGTACCTACTAAAGTGAAAGGTGAGGATGAGACTGTTGATTGAAGTATCTTTGTATTTACTACCTATTCTTTTTATCAATAGTTGTTTGCTATTTAATGGCATTTAAGACATTTATTGAGTGACTCTGCTTAGAAGCAAAGCATAAAAATAAGAAAATAGAGTGTATTGGGAGACCAGTGTAAGTGATAAGTCTCTTATAACTGTACATGCAGATTGTACCTACACTAGATGTATGTGTAAATACACATCAACACTTATTTTGTGAGCCTGTTCAGGTGCAAGGGTCATTTAATGGTGTCACTTCACTACCTGGAAATGTTGTCTTCTGTTGTTTGCTATGCGCTGATGTCTGCAAAAGTTTTTAAAAAGTTTCTTAATGGGGTGTATTTTTTCCATTTAATGCAGTTTTAGTTGGTCGGTGCAGCTATATGCAATAGAGAGCTGCAAACAAAGCATTTTAAAGGTTGATATTCTACTTTAAGTCAACATTATTGACATTTAAACTGCAATGCACAAGAGCCAGTTTTGAGAACTGACTTCTAAAGGAGCACCCAGATAAGTACTGTGGGCTAGACATAAAGGATGCAGGGAGGAGATGAAACAAAACCCAAACATCTGAGGCAAGGTCCTGTTTTATCCAGTCTCTGTCCTATCTTAACTGTGAATTTGTTGTTTCTTTACCACCAGTAACACATGGATTGCAAATGGCCTTTGTAGGAAGCATTGTGCTACACTCCCCGACTAAAGCCCCCAGCATATCAGTGCACAGTTCAGATAGTGAATCTTGGCCCTGTAGCACCAGGGATGAACTCCTATGTTTCTTTTATGTTAGCACTAAGATCCAGTGACAGCATAAACTAGAGCTCCTTCCTATCACGTACCATTTCTGTAATAGAAATTCAGTCTTCAAGAGTGTATAAAGTTGTCCGCAGAAATGCGGCAAGTGTTACTATGCTGTAGTTTCACTTCAGGGTGTCATATCGGCCGTGGTTGCATTTCTTAAGAATGTCTTTGTACTTTGAGTAGCTGGTTGTTTCTTTTTTTTTCCCCTTTTTGTCTGACCTTATCAAGTACTTTATAAACTATTCAGGTTCTGGGAATTATAGATAGTGCGAAGATGCTCCTTTCCTTAGTGCTTTTGGACTCCTAGGGACAAGAAATGCTGAGATAGTAAAAGCTCTTCCTTCCACATCTGCAAGCTTTCTGAGAGAGAGAAACTGTCCCTTCACTAGGCAGAAGTCTTTTGTAAAGAAACCACCTTGATCATCTGCCTTAAAGATCTGTTGAATCTAGTGTTTAATTGCCCTCATCCGTGTGTGAGAATGGAGGCCAGAAGAAAGTATGTATATGGTGTTAACACCTAAAGGTGAGACCACCTTTGTTAACCCTACTGTAAATACAGACAGGAATCGAAGGCATCTGGCAGTGGGTCTGTGGATCCTCTCGGATGTAAGCATGTTAGTCTGGTTTATGAAACCACTGCTGAGGTCTTCATATTGAGAATTAGTGAAATACTCCGTCTCTGATGACATGCTCTGGCACTAGAGGAGATTCTTCCACATGGTCCTTTTGACAACTTGTTATGTCAAGTGACTAAGATGAGAATAGGGTGAGGGTGAATACTTGTGACAGAAAACCTACCTTGGCACAAAGCTGAACAGATTTCTCTGTGCAAATGTTTCACATCTGTGCCGGTTCCTTTTCTAGATAAACTGGCTCTATGCTGTTTTTACTCAAAACCCCAAAAGAGAGGGCCTTCCACTGTGGAGACTTCTCACATTTTGGAGATCACCTCTCTGCTGTGATCAAGTAATTAATTGGGAACAGCATCATTAGGAGTAACAGGAACTTATGTTTTAGAGATGGTGATTTATTCACATGTGTTTATGAAAGCTGGAATTACAGACCTGTGCCTGTCACTGGTTCTTGCTCTTCTGAGGTTTTCTGTTAGCAGATGTATAGGTAACTGCTAAACAAGGTTTCTTGATCACATTTAAAGGTGTCACATCTACTGGTCTGCATTTTAACTTTCCATAAGAAACCTAATCAAAACCATTAATAACACTTAATTAAAAGTGTAATTCTAGATCCATTCTGGGCTTCAAGCTGGAGAATGGCTGTGTGACATCTGTGGATATAAAGGAAAATTCTGGGTCCTCCTGCTGGGTTTGGTGTTTGATACCACTGCTCTCAGTTGAAGCACTCCAGACTCGCTCTGTAGTAGCTCTCAAATGTTTTGATCCTCTGAAGAACAGTAGCATTATCTCTAGTATGGAGGGTTCTTCTCAACTTTGGTAAAGTTGCTCTTGGATATAATTAATGTGCATTTAACAAACCAAACTTGAATGACTAGACAACTTTAAGCACCTGGTGCTTCAGTGTCAATGTGAACTTGAAAGCAATTTTTTTTTTTTAATGGCAAAACTTAATATAAGCAAATTCAGTGGCTAGTGAGAGCTGATCTCAGCCAAAGGATTGTTGGCGCTGGTGAGATGAAGTTGGTAAGAGGGTGACTGCTTTGAAAAGTTACCCTGTTTCAGCTCATCCATAACCTGTGCCACCTGGCATCAGTTAGTAAGTCTGTAACTTTTGGTCTTGTCTAAAAGTTGTTACTGGACCACTTCTTCAGTAGGATGTAGCTACTTGCTTTCAAGAATTAAATGCATGCTCATATGAGAACAAAATGGCTTGTAGGTTAGAGTACAGTTGTTACATTTAAATTTCTGATGGAGAGAAGTTAGTAACTGTGGGTGGGAGTGTTTGAGCATGTGTTTTTGTTACTGTGACTTGTAACTGGTAGCTTCACTATTCCATCTCAGACTGCTGCTGTCATCTGTCTAGGTTTGCTTCCTTGTATCTGTATGAAGCCTTTTTCTTCCAGTTATTGATGTTGACATGATAAAGTATTTCAGAGTATTCTTATATTACTTGGTTCAATGAGAGTCTGTTTAAAAATAATACACAAGATCTTGTAATCTTCCTGGCTGAAGAGCCCGGGGATAAAGGAGACCTTTTTCAGGAGTCCTCCCCGTACAGCTGAGTGAGAGGAAAATGTTGATGTGGGGTGGTTTGTTTTTTTGTAAGCATCACTGCTGGTTTTTACCCAGACTGTAGCATAGGCAGGGCTGACAGCATTGGGTGAGCTGCAGGATATGGCATTTCATCTCTTGAGTCTGTAGAGATGGGAGGTTCTGTTGCACAGTTTGGGAGGACTTTGGGTGATTACTGTTTAGCAAACACTGGAAAATAAAATCTGAAAATGTCAGAAGGCCGTAACTGTTGATCTGAAAATGGTGCAAGAAGTTCTATCAGCCATCACTATGGGAAGGCTGTGAGGCCAGCATGGAACAGGTTGAAACAAGGAGGTCCATCTTCTGGTTACTGTACATCATCTCCAAAGCCCTTAGCTGGTGCTGCAAAGTGGTTAAGTGCCTTTAGACCTCTCTGCAAAATTAAACTTTCAGGAGAATATGGGGACTCCTAGCTGATGGCTTAAGGGATCTTGGATTTGGATCTCAGCCTGCAGTTAGAGGTGGGTAGCAGCTCTGGAATGAGGTACATTTTTCTGTCAGAAAAGTGAAAACTGTACAAGCTAGGGATGATTATTGTATGTCAAAACAGTGCAATTAAATTGGCTTCTGTCTCAAGTGTCTGATACTGCACTATAGATTTTATAATACAGATTTGGTTATGGGAAAGAAATACATCTGTGAAGTTTTATTTTTAAGGCAGTTGCCTGTGATGTAACTGGAAGTGAAGAAAAACATATTCAAAAAAAGCCTCAAGCTAATAATTGTTTGCAGAAGCCTATTCGTTAAATTGTGTTCCTGTGAGCACTTGATCTGGTATTCTGATTTTGCTATATAAAGCTGAAGTTCAGTTCATGCCTTGATTTTTAAAATTCCTGTCTTTGGCCCATATTACAGCAGCTTTCTTTGTTGTCTTCCATGAAGTATCTTGGAACCTGGTGCTTTAGCTGAAGCTGACTGAATCCTCACTTTGAATAATGAGTTTTTCTTTTTTAGTGGAAGGAGTGACAGTTAACAGCCTCAAGAGCTAATTCCAAAAAACCCATGCTCTCAGTTTGAGTGGCCATGCCATGTTCTAGTAGCCATGAACTTATCTTATTAAGCTAATTAACTTAGTGCAGTGGGAAAGGAAGGAAAAATAACTTGATGCTTTAAAAAGCTGGAGGGAGATAAAAGAATAAATGACCAGCTCAGCCAAGCTGTATTGTTTAGTTTGAGTCCCTGAAGACCTTTGCAAACATCCCAAGGAAAACAGATTAAAAGATGTCTAGTAAGAAATTTTTTTGTCTGTCTTGTCTTCTTCAGACTCAGTAAAGCTGAGTCCCTGTGGTTGCTTGTTTGGGTAGGTCTAAGTGCCAAGTAAGTTCTTTCTGGTTCTGCTCCACCTGATGAAGTTTAAGGTGAGGCGTGACAAGACCATGCCTTTTCTTCTGCTGGCATTGGTGTATATCCTGTGACCTTGCTTCCTTTGGCATTATTGCTATAAGCCCTTTTCCATCCATCTGCTGTAGCGTGTTCATCAGCTTGGTCCTCTCCTTTGCTGACCTCACTGGAGGTGTCGTGGGTGGCATGGAGGGCTGGCACTAAAGTGCATTGCTGCTTCTGCATTGTGGCCCTGAAGAGGGATGAAGCATAGCACCATCACCCCAGCTACAGGAGGTGGGATCTCCCGTAACTATGGTCATGGTGTGGAAATGGACTTTTTTATCTAAAGCTTCACTGGGAGGATGGCCTCTTCACAAGTGGTGAGACTGCAGGTGGTATACCAGCCTACTTACAGAGCTGTTGTGTGCTGGAAATGTCAGCTCAGGCTTGCTCTTTATGGCTGTTTATTGCAGATTGGTGCCTGAATTCCAAATCTCTCCTGTTCTGTAGCTGGAAAGCTGATGCCACTAGTTGTTTCAGTCTTGACTTGAAGTGGTCTTTTGGTTTGAGCAGGAGCAGCCATTTCATCTTGGAAGGCTAGATATCTTCTGAGGGACTCATCTGGGCACAGGAGGAGCCTGGACCAGGTTACACTGAAGATACCTTTATGTAATTTTGCCTACTGCCACTTTCTTTGTGAAACATCAGCAGGCAAGCTGATGACTCAGTAGAGCATTACAGAAAAGTAATTCCTCTTGTCCATGATGTTCATCCTCCCAGATTCTGGGGTGGGCATTTTTAAAACTGTTTCTGAGGTAGTGTTAGTGAAGAAGATGGTGCTAAGCATACGAGCAGTTTGGGTTTGGCAAGAACCTACCACCTGCATCCTTTATGGATGGGCTCCAACAAAGCTTCTTTGTAGATGTGACGTCTTGAAGAGACTTGGTGGCAGTGAAAAACATCAATTAGTCTCCCAAGACAACTGTAATTACAGTCTGTTAACTTGGAAGATTAACTTGAATCATGGACCTTTGGGTTCTGGAGAGGCATGTGTCGGAAGGTGATAATTTCTTAACTAGTAGGTAACTTCTTAATTTAGTTGGAAACACTCCTGGTTATTTAACTTTTGTCTTCCCTGTTGCACTTCCTTATAGCTTGGGAGTCTCTTAGGTGCTTACAGAGACGCACACAAGCTGGAAGTGGTTTTGGGTGCTTTACCTAAAATAATGGAAATGGGTCTACTGACATTCAGTGGAGAAGACAGGTAGAAGTTCTTTCATCAGACACTTCTGAATTCCTGGTGTTTGTGTACTTACAGGTTTTTATGAATTTGTGAGAAAGTAGTACATAAATTTAGTAGTAGTCAGTCTCTTCCTTGCCCTCTTCTTGTTGGTCCAGGAAAATGTTGTGATATTTTGCTGGTGCCAGATTGCCTTCAGCAGGGAGATGTGTTCATATGATAGACATTAGAACTGCTTCTGTTCCACCTCTTATTCCTCCCTTGCTTGCCAACAGAGGTGAATAGCTAGGAAGATGAGTCAGGACCTGGATTTTCCAAAAAGAAACTGAAACTGGATCTTTTGTAAACCAAAATATGTAAATTAGCTCAGGAGGAGTCAGTTTGTGTTCTGGTCCTGTGTGATATCAAGTAATGCTAGATTCTGGTATGTGCTAGCTTTGTCACCCCTGCAGCTTTAAGAAAAAAGCAGAAATCCTGACTGCTGTGGGAAGACTGGCTGTTTGTGTTTTGGATCTTTGACTGAAAACTCAAATCAGAGTGAAATGGGTTTCGTTTATAAAGAGGAAGTACATGTAGCTCAGTTTCAGATGGAGAAGTGCTTCATGTGCAGTCAGGACCAACCAGCTAACAGCAGTTGATCCTAGAAACATTAGCTCTTGACTGGAGAAAGTATGGCAGGTGATGGAGGACTAAAACAAGAGCATTCAGTGTATCCTATGGAGCTATTTAGCTGAGAGCTTAAAGGTGAAGTTCCTGGGCATATCTTCTTCAGGTGTTGTCTAGCCAAGAGCAAAACATTGCTGCTTGTTCAGTAGCACATATGGAGATAGACACTCAAAATGACCCTGCATTATAATGATAAGCATGTTATACTGGCTGATACCAGCTAGTTCTCCAGTGCCTTTTTAAAATCAGTAATTCCTATTTTGCCTCTTTGTACAGGCATACTTGTTAGTGCATAGTCCAACTTGTACCTTTCCAGCTGCTGCTGATCATCTGTCCAGTTTGGAATAAGTTGAATACTCTGTCAGTGCCTTATCTTCTCATTAAAAACTTCCTCTTGAGTAGGTCAGCGGATACTTTCAGAGTCTGACTTTCTCTTAAGAGACTTCTGACTGGTAGAAACTCTCTCTGTAAAGCAGTCATGAATCCATTACAGGGGGAGTCCTGTATTTGTAGGGTGGGTTTGCTCAATCACAGTTATTCCTGTATGAAGATAAAGTGTTCTCTTATGCAGGAAGCTATGGGGGAAGATGTTCTATATTGCTAAATAATACTCACCTAAGCTGGTTTACACAGGTTGTGGGTTGGGTTTGGCTACTTCCTGGCAAATTTGGGGGGGGGGGGAATCTCTTTATGCATTGTTATTGCAAGTTTAATACTTGTCTAATTTATTTCATTTTTTAATCTGCTTTTTTTTTTGTAGGTATGATAGATTGTTTTGAAACCAACTTTTGATAACGAGTGACTTCCGAAAGCTTGATTAAAACTGAGTTTGATTAATGCAGAGTCATGTGTTGACTAGGAGAATTGGTGAAAATATCTTTGCATGCAATGTAACCAATGATGTACTGCTGTCCAAAGAAGTTTTGTCTGATAATTAGCGATTTGGTTTTGACCAGATGATGAGAACTCGTCTAATATGCTGCTAGCAAATACTAAAGCAAGCTTGTTCTTTGTGTTCTTCCTCCCTTAGGACAAAATGTTTCACTTTTGGGTAAATACATTCTTCATAGGACTGGATGAAAATTCAGACAAAGTAGAAAATGGAAGTCTAGTTGCAGATCAGGAACTTGATGGTATTTTCAGTACAGAGCGCTCAGATAATGATAAGGAATATTTAATCCTTACATTAACAAAAAACGATCTAGACAAAGCAAATAAAGACAAAGCCAACAGATATTTCTCTCCGAACTTCAAGGTCAGTATATATTATGTATAAACAAAGCTGAAAAGCTGCATGACATTATCTGGTTTGTCTGTCTTGCCTTATGGAGGAACCATTTGAAACTGCTGTTGATGTAGAAATTGATTTCATTTATTAGTTTTGCCACTGGTTAGCAAAGCTTCTACCATTCTAAGTTTATCTGTTTTTTGGGAAGTTGAGAGACTGGGAATAAAGGCTTCAGGATGTGTCAGGTATTTATCAAAGCCATTAGAGAGGGGTAATAGAGAGTATCAGAGACCCAGGTAGCATCTTTCCTGTACCAGGTGCATTGCCATGAGCTCCACACAGTAATTCCTGAGGTGGTTGCAAGGGTGCCTGCTTCATGGGAATAGCTCACCCTGTGGGGTTAACTCTGAGAAGCATGAGACTTTTAAAAACAGTGCTGACAAAATGAAAAAGGCATTTTTAAGGATTTTGGCGTTTAACTGGCTCAAAATATCAGACCCCAGCAATGCTCGCTTGAAAGTAATGGTCATAGATGCTTCTTGGAATGTTGCTTGGATCTAACTTTTAACATGCACACGTGGGAGTCACCAGTTAGAGTGCACAGCACTCTAAAAAAGCACTATTATTACAACCTCTTTATCTGTTCACAGAGGTCTAGAAGGTAGGACAGTCCACAGGCTTAGTGCGGTCTGTCCCACCACAGTGGCTTGTCCTGCTGCTATGGCTGAAGAGTACCAGTGCTTGGTGCAGATACACAGAACTCCTTCACATCTGGGATTGAAAAAACCTGCTGTTTTGCCAGCTCTGTATTTTTCATGGGGGATGGTGCAAGACTGACTAACCTCACAAGAGCTCTTCCTTTATTCCCCTCTTTCCAGAGTAGAAAGAGGAGGAATCACTGGTGTGATTCAGTGTAGCAAAAGGAGCCGTGCTGTTAAAAATTGCGTTATAACTTGTGCTCTGTTTCAAGTCCAGGTTCCCTTTTTAAATGTTGCTTTTTCCTTTCCCAGGTGAAGCTATTTTTCACAAAAACAGTAGAAGAGCCATCAAATCCAGAGGCTAGCAGTTCAACTTCTGTAACACCAGATGTTAGTGACAATGAACCTGATCATTATAGATACTCTGACACCACTGACTCTGATCCAGAGAATGAACCTTTTGATGAAGATCAGCATACGCAGATTACAAAAGTCTGAATATTTTTTTTATCGGAGATAAAAAAACACACAAAAAAAACCACCACGAGGAGTGACAAACTTGAATAAACTGAAACAAGGACCTTTTTAAATGGCAAAAGGACATAGTGTCAGATTACCAGTTATAGGAACAATTCTTTCCTGACCAATCTTGTTTTGCCCTATAAATCTACAGGGTTTGACACTTGTCCAGTTGGAAAAAAAAAGGTTACGTAGATCTGATATGTATATACCTTTTTGTGTCAAAAGGACATTAAAACTTCAATTAGGAACTATAAACATGGCACTTTCCCATTTTATTCCAGTTTTATAAAAGTGGAGACAGACCTAATGTGTATACGTAGGAATTTTTCCTTTTGTGTTCTGTCACCAAACGAAGTTTCAAAAATATACAGGTTCACATCCTGCCCCTTTTTTTGCACTTGTGTGGCAACAGAAAAGTCTGCAGCTGGCTAAGAGATGTTTCAAGAAGGTTTTACTACATTCTAATGCATGTATTTTGGATGGGGGATGGAAAGTAATGCTCAGAAAGGAATATAGTCTGCTGGAGCTTGGCCTGTGTACCATATCCAGCTATTTACATGCACCTTTCTTTAGCATGCTACCGTAATTCATCCTGGACAATTGAAGAGTCGCCGCTGTCACTGCTTGTTGTTTGTGCATTTTAATTTTTTAAGTGTAATGGTGCTAGAAAAGGCAGCTAGAGGGAGTGATTCTGTGTAGGGGTACAGGAATGAACCTTCACAACATCCTAAAGACCCGCAAATGAAGGGAGAAAAATTATTGGGGTCACAGAAAGGAAACACAGCAACAATGACTTAACCATACAAATGTGGAGGCTATCAACTAAAATCCGGGCTTGAAAAAAAAGTTACAAAATTTGACAATGATTTATTAATTGTTTTCATTTTTTTCTGAATTGTAATGGCTGCTCCATCTCCTGTGTAATCAAGGCCAGTGCTAAAAGTCAGATGCTATTAGTGTATACATCAGTCAACATCTTATATTTACATTATTAGTTTTTCAATCATATTCCTGCTGTGAATACTTTGTGCTGCCTTGCAAGCTTTTTTTTCTCATTAATATAAAAATACTTTGTAACGGTGCACAAGAATTTTCAATTGGAGATTCTTTGGGTTAGTGTTTGTTTTGAGGATTTATGATGCATTTATTCAATCAAATCTGTCAGCTGTTCCACCCCTTTGACCTTACACATTCTATTACAATGAGTTTTGCAGTTTTGCACACTTTAAAAAAAAAAAAATGTCATTAACTGTTAGGGAATTTTACTTGAATACTCAATACCTATGATGTTTTAAAAACAGACATTACACGATAGAGAGGAAACCAGTGTTGTGGTAAATTCTCAACACTGTATGAAGATGTGTGCTTTTAAAAAGCAGAGCTTGTTCCAAGTATATTGTTTGCTATTAAAAAAAAAAAACCAACCCACAAACCACCCAACAAATTAAATGTCTAAACTGGCAGTGTCGCATTATTTGTTCATAGGGATATAGCCAGGAGTAGGGCTTGAGATTCACTTTTGGTATATAATTGACATGCCCAGACTGCATATGACTTAGAGTACAACTACTGTTGCATACAAATGTGAAGTAGCTGACAAAATTGTGTTCTCTAAAGTACACCATCAGTAGCTGTCCCCAAATTGACACTTTTTTTAGGATGTAATATACACACACACACACACGTTTAACTTATTGGTGCTGACATTGAAGTTCATTAGCTGTGTTCTTGCCTAGATGACAACTGTGTGTGGAATCTGTGAGGGCCCTGTACAACAGCATTAATGGTAAGAATTTGAATGAGAGAAGGCAGGATATCCAGTAATTACTCTTGGTAAACAAAGGTGTAAAGTGTTTTTGTTCGGTATCTGTTGGTCAGTTTTGCTCATCAGATTCATGATTCTAACTTCTAACAAAGCTGATAAATATTTTCTGACTTGTAGGCTTAATTAGACTTTAATAGCTTAATGGATCAAGGTTGTTGGTTCCAGTGCTCCATATTCCCACTGTTACTGACGGGCAGGAGGTGGTTACCGTGGGACGCGACGTTTAACTCTTACCCTTCAAATTGTTTCACCTTGTCTTTTTTTTTTTTTAACAGTTGAAAGTTGTGTTGGCTAATAAACAAAAATGTTCATGCTTTAAAAGTATTCGGATATTGACACTGCTGCGTGTCCCACTTCGGATAATAAAATATTGGATTGGTGCGGTTCTGGTATGTAACACTGAGGGCCACATTGGAAATCATGACGCGATGGGCTTTTGCACTGTTACTTTTCCTTTGGAATGTGAAGGTTGGAATGAGGGTTTTGATTTTTTTTGAATGTTTCAATGTCTTTGAGAAGCCTTGCTTACATTTTATGGTGTAGTCATTGGAAATGGAAAAATGGCATTATATATATATT